>JASAND010016980.1:0-34084 GCA_030248195.1 Trissonchulus latispiculum
TCCGTAAGTAGAGTATATTAGTTACATACGTATTAAACATTAACCACGTAAATTCCCCTTTTTCCAATCCTAGGGCAGGGTTCCTGCGGACGCAAGCACCGATTAACCGGGTCCAAAACGACATATCGAAACAATATTTTCAGCCAAAATACGCGCATTCGGCGAGCGATGTGGTAAATCTGACCCAGTAAAAGTTTCATCCAAAAAACCCGACGGAGCAGACATAAAAACATCCCCCCGATGATACGAACGTGACGCAGGCTGCCCACAGTGCGAACAAACCTCCGGACGAGCAAAGCGTGCAGCCGCTGGAACTAGCATACCTTAGATTTTTGGCATTTACCAACTAATTATGAACTGTGCATTACAACACAATGCTATTTTGTATTCCACTTGCTCGTACACAAAGCCATTCCCCCTTTTTAGAGTCTTCTTATTTTAGATTGGTCAGAAAATGGCTTATTTAAACACGAAAGCAAATAGTTAAATAGCAGTTGGTAAGGCAATTTTTCTTTAAATTATTAGTCCGCTGTTTTTCGCTGTTTTTACCAACGATAGCCAAGTTATGGACATATTGTGAAGTTAATTGGACAAATATCGGATTTCGTGGTGGTAGGTATACAGTATTACTGTTCGAAAACTAGATCAGCGTAAACACAAGCTAGTGGAGGGGGCATTTAGACTTAATATTGCCGTAATTACTCCCAATTCATGAAAGCTAAATTCAAGCATATGATGAATGATTTCCATCTATACAGTGCCAACGATAAATACACCACTTACAACTAACCGCAAAAACTATTTTAGCTCGAAAACAGTAAACTTTTTTAGGCAAAACGTTAGCGTTCTCACCACAAACTGAAAACTTTGTCGAGCATGTCGGTTTCTGTGTTAATGGGACTTTGAGGAAATGAAATAAATTATTTTAGTAGCCTGAGTTATTATATAGCAACTTTTTTCCCAAAATCCGCAATGAGTAATCGCAAGAAAGAAAGCAACACGGCACAGATAAAATATTTCTATACTAATAAGAAAATGCTTCTGGTTCAAATTAGTCTTAGCTCAAAGTCTTAGCAATTTTATTAGAATAAATCTCTATTATGTATACTTTTGTGCTAATCTAATCTGTTAACTGACTAATGAGTAAGAACAATTACACTTCACAAATGTTTTAGCAGACATCGACATTTTTATGGCCGCAAGATGCAATCATTAACCTTTGCTGTGGCTGCAGCGTTGGTTTCTTATTTGAGTTTGTCAGCTGAAACAGGGACTGGAATCATTTCCTATGATGTTGGCAACCTAAAAGTATTGATTGAAAATGTTTACGAATTTGCTTCTGTAGAGGCGGAATCTGACAACATCTGATATCTGACATCTTACTACCCTTCTAAAACTACAGGAACAAATTAGGCTCATCCAAATACACTTCCCCGCAAGATGATACTTGGTACCGGAACAAAGACAGCGAAATATGGAAGAATTCTTACAGTACTTAACAATTCTAACAAGACTATATTCACGGATGGCATTGAAGTGGCCAACATTGACGGAAAAGGCATGGGTCTGAGAGCCACACGGGACGTCCCCGCAAATACGACTATGCTAGAGATTCTTTTGAATGTAACAATTAATTCGCAAGAAGCGTACGAAGAGTTTTTGCCGTGCATTGGAGAAGTGTTTCAATCCGATAAGTGGGCTTATTTTCGGCAAAGAACTTGGCTCGCACTGTCATTGCTATCTAAAGTATTGGTTAGAAACCATATGAAGCCTTACCTTGATGTTTTGCCAAGAGATATTCCAGTTCCCCATTACTATGATTATGGTAGGTTACGATGAAATATGCCAATCTTTTACCTTGAAGTAAAATTAATTATGCTAAGCCATCATATAGCAAAAAGTTAGCAAAAAATTAAAATCTAATAACCTAATCACCCACGGATCCAACCTCAGGATACAGCTAGGAAATTTTTGTTTTCATGCATAAATAGAACATAGCCCAAGCAGTTACTATGTAAAACGTTTAGACCCCGTTCCCCGAAGTTTCTTTTGGGTAGGTTTAACTTAGACTTTTGGTTCTGGGTTCCTGGGTCCAAAGTGGCTACCCTCGTCAAGTCTCATAACATTGTTTATCGACTCCAGGAAGCGAAGAATCCACTTATTTGGTGTTCTATTGATTTAGCAAGCACACTGCAAACAATTCGATTTCTCACGTGACTTGGCCCAATGTCACGTGACCTTGGTCATGCGAGTCACGAGATTGACCAAAAATTTTACTTCAAGGCCCTGGAAGCCTAAAAATTTGCCTATATAAGATTTTCGAGGCGTAGAATTTAAATTTGGCATTAGTTTTCATGTTGCTTTAGCCCACATGTGTGATTCTGTGTGATCCTGGGTCCGGGTCATGACAGACAGCGGGCCAGTGGGTCATCCGGGTCTGAGGTATCTAAAAACATGTGCCATATAGGCTTTCTGGGTCGCACAGCTTGAATTTGGCGCTTGGCGTTAGTTTTGCTGTAACAGCCACTCCGCATTTTTTACAAATCTTGTGGGCATAGGTTAACGCGGGGGGGTCTGGGGGAGTCCAAGCCCCCCCCCCCAACCCGGACAAGGTACAAGCCCTATCGCCGGGACAAGGGGTAACGAAAAAATGGCCATTAACAGTGAAACAGAAAATTTATTTTTACCATTTTCATATCCTGCATGAATTATCATAGATTTGCCTACAGGCATTTAGATGACTAAAAAGTGGAGGGCTTTCCAGGACAGAATTAAGCAAATTTGCGGGACTGAGTACAATACTTTTCTGATGCTAGGCTGCCTTCGATACTCACTCAAGTTCTACTATTTGAGGAATCTGCAACAACCTTTATCCGTTGCTTCGCAAGCAGGTAATTTGTCTAGGTGTTAGTTTCAGATTTCGCATTCAGTGAGTTGTTACCTTCACTTCACTTCACTTATGCATTCGTCATCGCTGTGTAAGGGAAGCAGGCATAGGAAAGATTGATAAGCCTAATATGGGAGTTCAGCTGATGGCCCTGTGGTGCAGTGGGTTTGCAGGTCTGTCCTGAGATCAAAAGGGCCGTGGTTCGAACCCCGTGTAGGATTGTTGCCGTATCCTTATTAAATAAACTATGCTATCGGACTTAAATAAACGATTGCTGGTTCGTATTCAGTATGCGATATCCAAATTAGAAGAGAGAATTAGGAACTAAGCGAGGATATTAGCTCTCAGAGTTGCCCTAAGCGACCGCTACTTCTGGCTTACTCGAACTGAAAACCACCGTACGAATTTGCTTCAGAACACTGTCACTTTATCGACTCAGAAATTAATACAGAATTAACATAACCTTTCACACGAATACAAAAACGAGGCTGCAAGTTGCAGAGAGCACAACAAGGGAGGGCGTTACCTTACTCTCGACTCACACCTAAACGTTCCCCTAACCGACACCCACAAAAACTGCACACCCACTCTACTCCCCAAAACTATATTTTCACTTGCTTTTATACTAACCGAGCCAGTACTGTATAGCTACCGGATTAATTAAATAATTACAAAATGATGCGGGATTTTGCGGGATAGGATTCAGTGATGGAACCGGGTCACTTGGACTTGACCCGGTGACCCGGTGACCCGGTTGAGCCTTGACCCGGTGACCCGGTTTTCCAGAAAATTCCAAAAGTTGCAAAAAATTTTCGATTTTGCCTAAGAACGCTAAATTTTTGGCGTCAATGTTCCATTACCACTTTGAAAAGAATAACTATAACATACATATGTTTGCTCTAGGTTTTTTGAAATACTATTAAACGTATAGCTGCAGCATTTTCTAAGTTTATGCGGAAATTAGTTGCAAAACCAATAATTTATCCGTCTGCGAAAGTTTGCAGGGTCTAATATGAGTACTTGTCCAAAGCACGGAGTACTTTAAAAATTTGGTTTTCATTACGTAGTGAGTTAATTTAAATTAAATTTACCTTCAACGCTTACCTTGGTTGCGAAAATAAACTGCAAACCATATTGTACTAAATAGAGTTATGCAATAATCATGGAACTTATAAAGCTAAAACTAAAAAGCTAAACAATAATTTGCCAGAGACTGACAGATTCCAATAATTCAAGCTGCGAAAGTGCTCAAGACTAAAATGTAGAAAAAACAAATTAATACTGTACATCGAACAAAAATTTAACCTAAAATTTTAGTTGGGTAAGCCAAAAATTTCTAAAATTTGAGGTAAATTCAGAAAACCGGGTCAAGACCGGGTCGAAGCTCTTGACCCGGTGACCCGGTGACCCGGTCCAAGAAGTGACCCGAACTGACCCGGTGACCCGGTGACCCGGTTCCATCGCTGATAGGATTTATCAAACCTGCGGGACAGCTGGATCCCGCGCGACGGGACAAAAAATTTAGTGCGGGACGGGACGGGACGGGCCGAGCGTCCCGCATCCATCTCTGAGCTACCCAAAAAGAAATCAGATTTAGGTATATTCGAAATCGAATAAGTTCAAGATCGTTCATCTAAAAATAGATATTTTCGTCAAACTAAGCGCACTTCGTGACGCAAACATGAAGATAGCACCGATTCTACTTTTTCTACTGCGCTGTTGCGCAGGCAAGTGCCAATACTCAGTGAATAATATCCCACACCCGGCTGGTCCAATTCTTTACTTTCATTGGTGAGCTCAAAGCTGAACCTCCCGCGTCCCTTCTCTCTTCTAGGTCCTGGTTTCGTGGGTACGAGAGTGCCTGACGCCTCCAGTTCGAGAATGTCCCCGGTTTCTTCTTGGTCCACCAGCCCTGATAGCAGCGCTACATGTGGCGAGGCTGCCTCAGGACCCGGATTGGACTCTTGTCTCCGGTCCCCTAGTAGTTGCTTCTGGTTGGTTGGATCTAAAGGGGTCTGGAACGTGTGTCGGGGGAGCACGGATCCTTTGGACTCAGAATACCCTGCGCTGGATGCGCTCTCGGTTGTATTCCGAGTTGAATAAGCCGCGGGAGTCGTCTTAAAGAAACACGGGGAGACGTAGGGAAGCAGGCAAAATATGTAAATGGCAGTTCAGCTGATGGCCCTGTGGTGTAGTGGGTTAGCACGTCTGTCCCGGGATCAGAAGGACTGTGGTTCGAACGTAGTGTAGCGCTTCTACCAGGGCTGGTGGACCAAGAAGAAACCGAGGACAAGCCCGAACGGGAGGCGTCAGGCACCCTCGTACCCACAAAACCAGGACCTAGAAGAGAGAAGAGAAGAGGAAGGTTCAGCTTTTCACTCACCATTGAAAGTAAAGAATTGGTCCCGCCGGGGATCGAACCACGGCCCTTCTGACTCCGGAGCAGACATGCTAACCACTACACACACCACGGGACCATCGGCTGAACTCCCATTGCAGGCTTATCAATCTTTATTATGCCTGCTTCCCTTACATCTCCCCCGGGTTTCAATTAAGACGCGTCCCGCGGCTTACTCAACTCGGAATAGAACCGAGAGCGCATCCAGCGCAGGGCATTCTGAGCCCAAGGGATCCGTGCTCCCCCGACACACGTTCCAGACCCCTTTAGATCCAACCAACCAGAAGCAACTACTGGGGGACCGAAGACAGGAGGCCAATCCGGGTCCTGAGGCAGCCTCGCCACATGTAGCGCTTCTACCAGGTCTGGTGGACCATGACGAAACCAAGGACAAGCCCGAACGGGAGGCGTCAGGCTCTCTCGTACCCACGAAACCAGGACCTAGAAGAGAGAAGAGAAGAGGAAGGTTCAGCTTTTCACTCACCATTGAAAGTAAAGAATTGGTCCCGCCGGGGATCGAACCACGGCCCTTCTGACTCCGGAGCAGACATGCTAACCACTACACCACGGGACCATCGGCTGAACTCCCATTGCAGGCTTATCAATCTTTCCTATGCCTGCTTCCCTTACAGTAGGCTGGGCCAATTCTTTACTTTCAATGGTGAGCGAAAAGCGGAACCTCCTTCTTCCCTTTTCTCTCCTAGTTTCGTGTGTACGAGGGTGCCTGACGCCTTCCGTTCGGGCTTGTCATCGGTTTCGTTGTGGTCCACCAGCCCTGGTAGAAGCGCTACAGCTGAATCAGCAATCTGATGGGCTCCATCTTCCTTAACCACTTATGATATTTTTGTTAAAATATTTGCTGTTTAGCATCTTTTAGTTGGTATATTTCTGCAGGAAAAATGAAAACCTCTGATCAAGACAATGAAGCATGGAAAAAATCGTGGGAGTATTTGGCTGACTTGATCGAGCTGAAGCAATCCTCCTATCCACGCTCTCTGGATGAATATCGGCAAATCTATCAATCGGCGAAACTTAATCAAACGGAGTATGCCGCCATTGAATATGTGATGGTGGATCAATTTGCCGTGAAAAAGTTGAAAGAAAAGTGTCTCCAACTGGCGGCTGGCCCGATCATTGATTTAATGCTTGAGAAGCGCTATCTGGACGATTAAACGCACATGAAAAAGCGAAATGAATTAGCCGTTATTACAGAAACTGCGATTAGATCATGTTATATGTGCATTACTAGCTTTCTTTCTAGGTATAATAAAACAAAAAATATGTTTTAATATTTTAGATTTTACATGAATCTTACATAGCTAATTAGATAATTAAAATAATGCTGATTTTTGGCGGAGCAGACTTTATCCCCAATTGCGTGCATGATGGGTTCAGTGAAACGGGGCACACATAGTTAGTGCTTGATTTTGCCGTTTTCCCGATCTGTTAGATATTACTGTTTCGTTTCACAAACCAAACCCACTTTTAACACACAAACCGCCCACAAACCCGTTTAACCAAACCCACACAAAACATGACACAGAGCTTGACACAAAAGAGCTTGGCCTCCAGAACTGACAACGCAAAATTTGGGCACAGTCGTATAAAATTGTCACTGGGATCCAAGTAGCCGATAAGTCAGAAAAAGAGATCCTGAGAACCCAAGGCATACTATGGGTCCTCAAGATCTCTAGTAGAATTGTAGCTGATGAAGCTCTAGAAATGTTTTACCTGTGGGGAAAGCGGGATACGCACCTCGCTCGAAAAACATCCAGAGAGGGATAAGACAACTACTGTTATTGAAAGTGCAACTGGCACTGCTTTAGGTGCGAATGTGAAAATGTGAAAAGTACTATAGTACGACCAAAAAAATGTGTGTACAAACTTTGGCCGTTTATAGCAGATTAACCTTTGGAATAAACCCCAACAATGTATATATTTTTAGAATCCTCAACAACCCGAGATTTCGAAAATCCGGAAAAATCCGGTTTTATGTACGGAAATTTAAAATTTTTTGTTTTTCGCCAAATTTCTATCGCAATCAAAATTTTGTTTCCACGATCGAATGGAGCTGGTACCGTTGCATATTTTTGCTCTCACAAGTTTTTCGCGACAATGCACTCAGTTTCCGGAATTCAGGGTTTTCAAAATTTCCGAATTTTAAAAATTTTCTCCAACACCAATAAGCAGATTATATATTGCGATATTTTGATTTTTTAAATTTTTAGGAATTTTCAGAAATTTTGGTTATTTTGCATTAACACTTAGTTTGACCTGCCTTTCCAGGCAGTTCCTTGTTCCTTGTCCCCGAATCTGCTTACCACTGTTGTACCCGACCTCCGATTCTTGAGGGGTCCCGAAGTCGCCCCTTCTTAAAGTGTGTTTTTCATCAATAACGTTTACCATTGCCACTCCAGAATAGTTTTGCTTTCCAGGCCTTCGTCATTTGGTACTCTGCTAATGTCTGGTCTACGGTGGAATTTTCTAAGTAATAGTTGTACAGTGGTGCACTTCTGGAAAACTAGAAACGAGTGAAAATTCAAGTTATCGGGAGCACCATTTTAGCTAACTTGAAAAGTTTGAATATTGTTGAATTACTCTGCATTGCAGCTGTCCTGCTCTAAGCTATTAACCATTAACCCAAGCGCAACGACGAATGATCCGAGTTTATGTATGATAAACTACGACATTAACAAATACCAGGGCTTGAAACTAGTTTATTCCTAATACTATAGAATGCTTGATGCTAGGTATTTTATTATCCTCAATACAAACTATTGTAATATTTTAATCCCAGTAGTTTATCAGCAGACCTAGGTGTCCATAACGCACATTGCCTAATCCACAAAAGCTTAGGTCAACCACACAAAAGATTGGTTAAAACAAAATCAACTAGTTAAGGCAATTCATTTAAATTTTTTAAAGGACGGCTCCTTCAAGCCGTCAAGCAGTAACATCAATACTGAGCTAACGAATAAGAGTAAATCCGCTGGCATATTGGAAAGTATTAAGAAAGCTTTCTAATCAATATTATAATTTATAATTTGTTTCTATAGGACAAGCCATCTGCACTAGTCAACAGTTTTCATAAAGCTACAAGTATTTCTTATTTTTAGTATGCAGTCATCAACCTTTGTTCTTGCTGCTCTGGTAATGTTGTACTCATCTTTATCAGTGGATACCGGCACCGGGATCATTTCTTATGATGTCGGTAGTCTAAAATCGTTACTAGAAAATATCCACGAATTCGTCTCCATAGAGGCGGACAGTGACCACTACTTTGCAACACTTCTAAAACTAAAGGAACAAGTAAGACACACTCAGAAGCATTTTCCAGCAAGCTGGTACTTGGCACCGGAGCAACGACACAGAAACATGGAAGCATTCGTACAATGGGCTAAAAAGACTATGTTTTTGGATGGCATTGAAGTGGCAAACATTGAAGGAAAAGGAATGGGTCTGAGAGCTACACGTAACATGCCAGCAAATACGACTGTCCTGAAGATACCTTTGAGTGTTTTGATTAATTCGCAGGAAGCCTACGAACAGTTTTTGCCGTGCATTGGAGAAATTTTTGTATCGGATAAATGGGATCACTTCCACAGACGAACTTGGCTATCACTTTCTTTGCTATCAGAAATATATGTAGAAAGCCATCTGAAGCCGTATTTTGACATTTTGCCGAGAGATATCCCTGTTGCTCTTTTCTACGATCATGGTATGTGAAAAGAAAGATCAGAAAGTAGGAATGCTGTTTCTGATCTTGTAATCGTAGCTGTTTTATGAAATACAAGGCATGATCTGGCTCTAGTGATAATGCTACGTTATTTGGTTGTTTTCGTCTTTAAATTTTGTGGAAAGGATTTGATTTGATTATCAAAAACAGAATTTCAGTGAGAATCTAAACACTAATTTGAAATCATATTTTCACAGCCGATTTTTGTTAATTAGTGCAAGTATGCAAATAATAAAGTATTTATTAGCTTTGGGACCTTCTTAACAATTTGCTAACAACTCGTTTTGGGAAATAGTTAAATTTAAACCGTTGAATAGAGCCCGTTTAGTGCTTTCGAATCTGTGGTGAGACAGTGCAGAGGTCATTTTTAGACGTTTCCTCTCCCCTTTTTTCTTCTGCACAGTCTTTGACCTGCCCGGTATTGGAGTGGTAGTGGGACACTTCGCCACACTTTAACCGCTCTTTTGTAAATGCGATAGGGAATGTCCTTTAGACTCAATTAAAAACGAGAAGGAAAGGGAGGGGGCAGGACAAACTATGTATTAAACATGGGACAATTTTGATAAACTACAGCAATAAAGTGTTGACCAATATGGTTTTCTATTGATTTTCAATACTTCTATAGCAATAACTATAAAAAGCGATTGTGTGACGATTCCCCCAAAAAAGGCATGCCACTGTCAAAATGTTGACAGTTATATTTCAAATCTAATGGTCACTTAAGATTAATGAAGAGGGAGAGTTGGAAAGAAGAAAGAAGGGTGAAAAGGAAAGAAAACTGAGAGTTCGTTATGAACTACATGCAAATGTGTTAATACGAGTTATTTGTCGTTATACTTAAGCTTCAATTCATTAAAGATGTTTAAGTTTTTTTAACTAGTTGTCAACTGAATCTTAAATTAAAAATGATTGACCATTATTGTAATATTGTAAATTTTTGTTTTAGGATTGAATTGATTGACGTTTTTTAGGTATCCCACTATTTTATCATAGAATATTTCAATTTATGCATAAAGCAAATATAATTTCATTTTGAATTTCAAAATTTCTACTTGCTACTGTTTTATCTTAAACCATATGATTTTATTTAAACATTTTGAAATTAAATTGTTAATCACCGGTTTACTGTCCGGTTACTAAACCGGCAACTAAATGACGAAACGATAGCAGGTTCTAGTCCTAAGCTAACTAGGGTGCAACTCGCTCGTATAGAAGAGATAAACCCTAACTAAGATTCCCTAATAAAGATAAAAGGAGAGCATTGCATTTAATAAAGCTCTTACGATGATTTTAATAAGGCAAATAGCATGGATGGCAGAAATACAAATAATGGCCAATCGGCCCGACCCCACTCTATCGAAATCACAACAATACTGATTAATTAGGCATGTAAGCTAACTTATATAAGCTGGATGGTTGCTGTTTGAGACTGATACATTGATCATTAATGAAACACAAGTAGAGTAATCTGGGGCGGATTAACAGTTAGTAAAGTAGGTTTTTAACATCATCCCCCTGGAAATAATTTTAGCGCCTGATAAAATTCTAAGATAACGAGAATGCTACCGTAATTCGAGTAAAGAATAAAGTAAGTAAAGTCCCATTTCCAACTCCGTATGAGCAGACCTAAACCGAGCAACACCGTACGGTGCGCTATTCAGATGCCCACATAAGAGTGAAAGAAAGAACTTCAAAAGAAAGAAAGTTCGGTAGCTATTGGTAGTCAAAATACAAGCAAACTCGAAACGTAGAGTTAGATGTTTCACATTGAACGCAAAGTTGATAGCAATATTAGACTAACTGTAAATATAATTTAGAAAAACAAAATGAAAACGTTAGTTCGATAAAGAAACCCAAAATAGAAAAGTAAGTACCCTAAAGCCACTATTGTAGAAAACCACACAATCACATAAAACCACAAGCACACACAAAACAATCACACTTACAAAGTACTTATATAAAGCTCTAACAATGCAAAAATTCACTGCTTTACAAGATTAAGATACTACAGATATTCTATACACAGTCAAAAACACAAGTTACCTTTACAACAAATTCTTGTTGTAACAAACATCTCATCTTTACAACGGTGAAAAAGACTAAATACGACAAAATACTAACAAACAAATAGGTTGATAATGGATCTTATTACACGGCATTAAACAATGCATTTTACAGGATAAATATAGCTTACGCTAACAGTACAAAATTAGTTACAGTACAGTACAAAGATAAGAAACAGTTACAGATTAACTACAGATTCACAGATTCAACAGTTTTATAGAGTAGAACAGAAACTACCGTATCAGTACAATCCATTCTAACTCAACTCTTGGACCTTGGCATAAATGCCCTTAGCATCTATGAATTGCATTACCGAGATGGTAGTTTAAAAGAAGACAAATTTCACACAAACAATCCAAAGTAAACCCTAAATAAAACTAACTCAAAGATCCAAAATAAGAAAAATTCAAGAATTTAGTTTGTCCGAAAGATAACTAATTTCAAAGTAACCTAACTCACACAACTAAACCACAAATACAACTACTACAAATATCAATTTACAGATTCATCCCCAGGCGAAAAATACGAGTGCCTACGAGTAACAAATACAAAAGTCAACACAAATCCCTGACAAAACCAAAAATAATTCAAAACTATACAAAATCAAAACTAAACACAGAAAGATAGACAGAAAAGAGAAAATAACTAACTACAGACAAAAAATAAAGCACAAAATTTAAAGACAAAAATCAAAAGGCCAAATACTATGGCAGTTAAACTTAACAGTTCTTTGAAATGGCGGCTGATGGTATGCCTTGACTCTTGAGCAGTTGAGCACCGTTGGAATGCACCGTAGAGATAGAATAGAGCTGCATAGCTGAAAAACAAAGCATTCACAACCACGAAAATACTCGTAATCTAACTAAGAGATTCTAAGACTTGTAAAGAAAAATCCAATAGAAAAAGAGAAAGAATTCTAAGGTTTTACAAAATCACGTTTTTACAAATGACTAAAGTTTGACTCCAAAAACTACTAAATTACACCAAACACATAAATACATCTTGAGTACCCTTTTTAAGTCCGAGCTTTTAATCTAAAATCGAAAAGAAAAGAAAACATACAAAAGATAAGAGCTACTTTACACCGAAATGGTTTGAGCTGAATTAGGTGTTAAGATAAAAATAAAGAATAAGAAGACTGCTCTAATCTACTGCCAAAAATACAGAGCAAATATAGAATACAGTGAAGAATACAAAATTACAAGAAGAAAGAAAAAACACACAAAAATTAAGAATAAAGAAGCTTTATAAATTCTAGAATTAGCTTGCCGAATTAAGTAACAAATACAAAACAAAAACAAACAACAAAAACCTAGCTACTAAACACATATATATAGACGCCGGCATCTTGTTTTTATTGGTCCTTTTATTATGTATAGGACTCGTTTGTCTCTTTTTAGATGCCTTAATTTTCTCTGCGTCGTATGTACAGCATCTTTTTTTGGGCGTTTTGCTGTGTAGGCATATTAATACTGTTAACAACAATTACAAAATACAAAATACAAAATTATGAAGTAGTAAAATTAAATGCCATATTAACAAAGAATCGAAAAACTGTAACTCTGATTAACAATCAAAAGTCTAAACCGACTAACAATACAAAAGGTAACTTCACGCAATCCGTGCGCACAAAATACTAAACTTGACTAATAGTATAACAAAACTATATATAGAAGTGACTATGCACTATCCGTACTATCAAAATACTAACAAAATGACTGTAGCAAGCTAATTCCAAAGTAGTACCACTAAATTCGTCCTTGAAACAACACAATGAGGCGTTTTAGGAATACACGTATAGAATAAGCCTCTGAAGATTACTTCTTCTTCTTCAACACAACAACAACAAAGTAACTAATAAATTGCTTGCTTTTTAAGTGACTTCTGAGAGTTCAGATTAGTAAACTAGCAAAACAACTGCTTTAGTAAAAAAATTCCACAAAAGTAAGCTTTCAAGTAATTCAGATTAATGATTTGCAAAAATCATCCAAAAGTATTACGAAAAGTAAAAAAGAAAGTGAAAAACAATATGCAAGCGATACACGCTACCAGACGACAGCACTAGTCTTATGTTTATACGACTAGGAGCATTGTGGGTAGCTACGTACTATGTGAAGGAAATCTTGCACTTAGCACGCAAAAAATAACGATATACAACCCGATGACCGCAAAGCAAACTACTCATAGCGCGGTGTTATTGCGCGTCGCGTCTCGCTACCACTATACTCTTCATACACCATTCTAGGCTCCTCTCGCTGTAGCCACTCTTGCCTCATTCGCAACTTCGAGTTCTCATTCCGTGGCTTATTCTCAAAACGAAACTGAAATGGATGTAACTCATCAGGTACGCGTCTAGGTGGTAACTGTCTTGGCAAAGGCATAGGAGGCAACATGCAATGATTTCTGAGCTTAGGCAAGCCGAACGTCGATATATCCATCTTGGATTAGGAATTTCCGTTCGAATAGCTGGATTTCGACGACTCCTATATCGAGCTTGCATAAAAGCAGATCTCATAGTTCGAACTTCACTATGTCCTTGTCCTTCTCTTTGTCCTATACTTGTCAGGAGTTAACGGATGCATCACAAAATTCGGTAAAGCTACTCCTCCTGCTACATCGTGATATGGTGGTGCGTTCTTACCACCAAGCCAATTTCGAGCTGCGATTTGCATTCGCTTTCCAATGACCATCTTACGTTGATACATTTCTTGACCACTCACTAGACGATTCTGTTTATCCACTAGATCTAATGGTCCGTTGACCATGAAATATAGTAGGATATTCATATACATACACCCAATGAAATTCTCTCCTGACTGACAAGATAGAAAAACTGACATAATATTCAACACGTCATTTCCAGTTCCCATAAACGGATGTTCTTTTGCAGACTTGGCCAAAAATTTCTCACAATTGTTCAAAATGAACTGTCGCAATTCAGGTTCCTGATAGAATTTCTCAATAGCTGTTTGATATGCCAAAAATGGTCGATAGCAAAAGCGCTGTAGATGCGGGTACTTAGACAAACACTTATCTACTTCCGACTTAATTTACGCTCTATTCAAGATCAAATGCCGACTCTTAACCCATTTGGCTAAATGCGGTAAACCCAAAAGATCACACTTATTGAACTGATGCCCAGTTTCACCACAACGGAATCGCAAATTATCATCCAAAAGAGTTATTCCTCCGTTGGTAGTATGCATAAAGCTAGCTGGTGAAACGTAGCGAAAGAAAGGTTCGAGATACAAGGGTTCTTTTGCTCTGTTCTTCGCAAATGGATTTTCAACTTCAGGATAACCTGTTATGATGCGTTTCTCAATGAACATTGCGTAGGTATCTCTAAGAGCTCGCCAAGAAGCTAAATGATCCGTATTCCATCGGCTTAAAAACCACATTGACCTCTTATAGCTTCCCATCATAAGATGTGGCCAATTCCGAATTTCTGGAAATAGTTCAAAATAGATTGCTGTAAGTGCTCCATGTAGAGACTGACCTACTCCCACAAATTGCAATTCCGTATGACTTCTACCCTGTTCGTCCTGCATAGATGGAAAAGGCAAAGTAACTGTGAATTTATGGAAATCCTGAGTCTGTTCAGGTTCGCGGATATTCAAATCAAGTTCACACTGTTCCCAAGTTGGATTCTTACGCGCAATAGTCCTCTTAAAGACAGCTAACTGATTAACTGGTAGTTCTTTAAGACCTTCAGATTCGGCACGATTTTTTTGCCAACCTTTTTTGCCAATCTGGACTTGGTTATCAACACGGAGTAAGGGTAAATACCCAAACGTCCATCGGGACCAAAAGCGTACAGACTCCTTTCCACTAGAACCTCGTCTGTCAACTCACTAACCACTTCAGAAATATCTGGTTTTCCAGCCTGTTCGTTCCGAAGGTACTTAAGAAGCACCGTTTTGGCATTCTGGTTATTAATTCCAGATCCGTGCGGTCTAAGTAAATAGGCAGAATGCTCGTTGTGCGTCAACATAGTCTCTCTAGCTCGAATCTGTATAGGGTGGACATTTTCCAATTCTGGAATCCCTTCTGGCATCTGAGCTACTGCCACAAACTCATTCTTATGTGAGGGATTGGTCAACACAACATTTGAAGGTATGATGTTTAGCTTCGTTCGGAATTCCATTGAACCTTGTAGTAATCAACTCGACATAAATTCCCGTTTGTGGTGGCGCATAATTCGTAGCCTGTGCTCGTTTAACTATATCGATGAGTCCTCTCACATTCAAAGAAAATTCTGAAGTCTGAGCTGTTTCTGGTAAAGTTACATGTCCTTCGTCTAAACGACTTGCAGATTCTTCCACAGACTCAGACTCCTCCTGATGTTCTGTTGGATTGAGATAATTTTGTCCGAATGCCTGTTCCCAATGATTCACACTAATGTCATCGTCTGTCTCAATATCCTCTACCAATTTCACCTGCTTTGGATATCTGGGTGGAGACGAAATGTCCATCATTTCTGGCAATTCAGGTGGTACTGGAGGTGGCGTCAACTCTACTTGCACCCTTGGCAATTTCGGTAGTGGAGGTGGTGGAGGTAAGACTCCTGATGGTCCTGGCTGTTGCTCTGGGACCGGTGGATCAACTAACTCCAATTCCTCCTCTGGAACGTCCAACTCCGAATCATCTGCCAACACTAGTTCTTCCAATGCTTGAATCTGGACACCCACTTCATCCTCATAATTTTTCCATTCCTGAATCTCAATGCCTTGCTCCGGCCGTTCTATAATCTGGGCAAAATAGTTGCAATCCCACATTTCATGATCCAAATGACTTGGACGTAAAACCTCATTTGGCGTTTCCATTTCTAATAATCGATTCACATACTGAGTCATGACCTTGAGTGTTTCTGGGCCTTTGGCAATTGGCAATTCTGGATCTCGAATCAACTGTCCCCATCTGGTTGGATGATCAGACACAATTGGAACCATTGCCTCTCTCTCCATAGCCTCATTCCTGTGAAACCAACGGACTCGCTTATCTACTGCATCCATCATCAAGATCTTCTTGTCCCTCGGCAACGTCTTATTGTATGCCACTCTGGAATGCATCTGTGTAACTGGTCCACGATATAGTCCTAGATTGTACCCGAATGGACTGAACGTCTTACTCCAAGGACTGAACGCAAAAGCTACTGTCGAAGCTGTTACGGCCGTCTCCCATAGATCTTCATCTGGACAGGCTTTCATCAGCTTCTGAGTGATTTCTGCCAAAGCATTTAAATCTGCACAAGAATATTCTGCCTGCAATTCCCACGGTTGGACAGTGACTCCCCACATTTTTGGAGCACCCTGTACCACTTCCTTAGGGTCTGGAACAAACCAACTATCAGCGGTTCTTTTCAAACTCAAATTTCCTTTACACTGATCCGGATGGTTAACCCAAAACTGTGGCTTATACCCTTATGGACAGTCGATGGAATTCAAGACTGTGCCAAGGTTACGCCATAATTCCGTCAATTCGACGCAGTTAAGATCTAAACCTGGCAAGTCTAAAAATCTGGTAAGCCTCAATGCATCTGAATTCGCTCCTACTGCAAAAAACAACGCTCCATTTTTAGGATCGAAAAACTTTCTGAGCATATGGAACAGCACTTGGAAATCCAAAGTCGTAGCCATAATGGCACTGAGCCAAATCACAATTTTTTGCTTAGGCTTTGGCTGTTCATTGTCAAACACAATTGGTCCGGCTAATTGGATAGCACCCACATTTGCTGCCTGTTCTTGACCAAAGGCGCCATGCCGGATTCCTTCTAGATCCATCACAATATACCTGCCTTGGATCATTTCCTTCAAAATAGGGATGCACTTCAAAAGATCTAAGAAGGAAAAGATGAATTTAATTCCCCGTTTTTCACACAACTCAGTAATAGCCTATTGCCTTCTCTGGATCTGTTCTGGAACTACTCCTGGAATCTATGTTGTCACCTGAGCGATATCATACAGACTACCTTCTGAATACTCCCAGGAAAATGTATAACTGTTTGGCTTCCACCTACCGGCAATTTCATCCACTAAATATGATGACAAAGTAACCGGTCGAGTCCGAACCAAATAAAGCTTTTCCATAGGATTCTCCAAATTTTGAAGTCGTCTCCGCTGTTCCTCTCTCTGAAGCTGAGTTGGCGCCGATTGAAATGATTCACAGCGTAGTCTGACTGAAAGTCTTCCTCCCCTCTTGCGCCCTGTCTCTCCTTTTGGCATTCCTTCTCTGATTTGCAATGGCCTGTCTTTGAGCAGGATTTGGCGCTACATCATAAGTTCTGACTTCAGGCGCAGAACTCTCATCATCACTCCAGCCGGAGTAAACTCTTTTGGCCATGAAAATTCCAGAATTTAGAGGGAAAGCACAGAATATAGAATTAATTTGTCCTAAATTACAAAGTGCACATATAATTTCAGTCATATGAAAGTTCTTTTGACAAAATACAATCATTGCAACTTTAATTTGGGGAAGGGGGAAAAAGTGGACTTCGGTTGTTGGGTAATTGGAACTGTGGTGCAGGCAATCGAATGCGTAAAGTTTATGGTAGTAGACATAACTTGACATGGTTGAGATTGATGTACTCTGGTCTCTTCCGTTCCCGTTTCCGTAGGTAACTCCTTTTGTTGCACCATATTAAGTTCTTTACTAACGACTTGAATATCATCGTCATGATGTTCATTTGCAGTATCATTATTAAGTTCTTGGTCGGTTTCAGTGGGTTTTAGTACACATTTGCGTACGACAATATCATCACCTGTAGCTACAATAACCGTATCTACGGACGTATCTACAACATCAGTACCAGTGGAAGCAGTTGGATCGTCAACATCTATTTCCAACTCCTCCAAAGTTTCAGGGTTTATGTCAGGTAATAGCTTCAAGCGATTTACATGAATTACCTTGCTAATGTCACTCTTTTTCATATCACGTAAACGCACGTTTTAATCAGAAACGACCTCAACAATTCTATAGGGTCCGTCGTACTTAGGTGCCACTTTAGACATAGTACCCGTAGGTTGTGGCACTTGAGTAATGTTACGCATAACAATTTGACCCACTTCAAAATTCTTCAAACGTACACGTTTATCATACCGCTGTTTTACAAGTTCCGCTTTATCAGCTATAAAATTTGAGCTGTAAGATGCCAGTTTTATGTCAGAGTTCGTATTAAAGAAGTCTTATAATTAATGGGTATGTCACGTTATAAGTCACGGGAAGTGCAGAAAGTTTCTCAGAAAGTTGGACATTTTGTCTTGAAAGTTTCAGATTTGTTTCAGAAAATGTCTCAGAAAGTTAGCGATTGTCTCGCAAGTTTTACTCGAAAGTTTGACAAACTTTCTCGAAAGTTTGATAAAATGTCCTGAAAGTTTGAAGAAATGTCTCGAAAGTTTTTCAAAGTTTTGAGACAAACTTTAATCTTCCGAGAAACGTTCTGAGACTTTTGTCAACTTTCGAGACATTTATCAAAACTTTCAAGGCAATTCTTCAGTTTCGAAACATTTCTCAACTTTCGAGATACTTGCAAAGTTTGAGAAATTTCTAGATTTCTAGACATTTTCGTAAAAGTTCGAGACTATACAACCTTTTGGCACATTCGGTTGTTTTGTGACTTATACAGGCGGTAAATCGGACACAGCCGGTAGCCTACAGTTCTACAATTTCTGGCAAATATTCTATTCAAAAACTAAGTCTAAACCGTATACCACTATGAAAAACCTATCCCTAAACATACGAGACTGTAACTTTATTTATATTAACATGCAATCGTATAAGTATTCAAGAAACGACAGAATTTAATTAAATGCATCATTTTGTTTTTCGGGTGGGCCGGTCGGAATGGACGGACACAGCACTCGCGTATATCCAATCTTGATTGCCAAATTAAGGTGTGCATCTGAGGTTAGGCAATCCACACGGAAGCGACCGTAATTGCGACCATAACAAGAAATGCTATTGGAAGCTTCCTCACCATATGCACCAGCTTCCTCAACACTTAAAGCATTGGATAATAGATAGCGCAGAAAAAACATATGCACCAGGGCTTTCTAGCACCGTGTGCACTTATGAGGACCTGGACATAAAAAATAGGAAGACATGTCATATCACTATTAAAAACCAAAAGACATGACAGCAAAACTGGAAGCACAAAATTAACAGGAATTAATAGGAATAATTCAGAAAAAACTAGGTTCAAAAAGAGAACATTTGTAGATTAAGAACATTCGAGACATTTACCGAGTTTCGAGACAGTTAACGTTTGAGACATTCAACTTTCGAGACATTTGTAGACTTTCGAAATTTTTATTATTTCGAGACAATATTTTACAATGTCTCGAAATATTTCAGAAAAGTCTCGAAATATTTTGAAAAAAACTCGAAATATTTTGAAAATGTCTCGAAAGTTTGCAATAATTTCAAAACTTTGTCTCGGAAATGTGGAAAATTTTCTCGAAATATTTCGAGACAAAAAACCAAGTTTCTGAGAAACCTTCTGCACTTCCCGTGACTTATAACGTGACATACCCATAACAAGAGAAGTTACTGGCTTATCAATGTTTTCAAATAACAAATCTTCTGGAACTTGACAATCCCGACCAAATAACAGAAAATACGGTGTATCTTGAATAGTAGAATGCAATGACGTTCTATATGCATGCATAGCAAAACCTAACTTGACATCCCAATCACGTTGATTAACATCTACGTACTTCTTAACTATTTCACGTATAGTACCGTTTACCCGTTCTACTAAACCATTTGACTGAAGATGATAGGCAGTGGTACGTAACTTCTTTGTACCCATTAATTTAAAAAGTGCAGTAGTGACTTCTGCCTGAAAATAAGGACCTTGGTCCGTTACGACCTCAGTAGGAACTCCGTATCGTAAAATAAATTCATTAAAAATGATACGTATTAAAGTCTCAGCTTTTTCGTTCCTTAAGGGCCATGCTTCTGCCCAACGAGTAAGTTGATCAATAATTACCAAAACACAAACATTCTGCTTCTTGCTCGTAGGAAAATGCATAACGTCAGCATAAACTCTTTCAAAAGGTTTCGTAACTGGCGGATAAATTTTCATTGGAGCTTGAGGGTTCCTCAGGCCTATCGAAAACTTAGCACAAACAATGTAATTACGCACGTACAATTTCACACCAGTGAACAAAGTAGGAAAATAATATCTAGTCGCAACTTTATAGTGAGTTTGAGGAATACCCTGATGACCACCAGTATCAATAGCAGAATGGAATTGTTCCAAAATATAATCACGAAATTTTCTAGGGACACAAATTAAACGTCCTGAACCTTTTTTCTTTTGGCGTGAATATCAGTACGCCAGCGATACAAAATAACGTTTTCATATTCAAAATCAGCTTGACTACTTATTAGAGTCCAAGTTAAGTCATCTTTGGACAATGTGCCTTTTTCAAGATACGTAATAAACGAACCAAACTCAGCGTCAACTTTAAGCGCTTGAGCACATTCGTCGTCAGAGTATTTTTCAATAACTGGCGGGAACATATCACCGTTACATCAAATTCATCAGATACGTACTGAAAATCATTTTTAGCAACAACAGATTTACATTCACCTTCGTCGCTCCGGTCGTTAGTATCAACGACGGAAGTTTGAGGATTACGAGACAAACAATCTGCGACAAGTTTATCTACGCCTTTTCGATGTTCAGTTCGAAAATTGAATTCAGAAAGTACAATACCCCATTTCGCAATTCGAGTATAACCCTGATTTCTGGCGTTTGCAAAAATATACTTTAGGGCTTCGTTGTCAGTATACAAAGTAAACTTTCTATGGCGTAGGTAATGCTGAAAATGTTTACAAGACCAAACAACGGCAAGACCTTTTAATTCTACAATTTTATAGCGTTTTTCTGCACCAACTAAAGATCGACTAGCATACGCAATAGGTTTAGGCTTTTTCTCTCCAGGTTGATCTTGTTCCAAAACTGCACCGAGACTCACGACACTAGCGTCTGTTGTTAAAATAAAAGGTTTATCCCAATCAGGGTATGCAAGAACTGGTGCGTTTACTAAATCCTGTTTTAGAGTTTCAAAAGCTTTTTGACATTGATCGTTCCAATGAAAACCTTCATCCTTTTTCATCAAAACGTTCATTGGTGCCGCGATAGAACTAAAGTTACAGATAAATCTCCGATAATAACCTGCCATACCTAAAAAACCACGTAGCTGTTTAATGGTAGTAGGTACTGGAAAATTTTCAACCGCAGTCACTTTACGCGGATCTGTTTCAATGCCCTTTTCGGAGATGAAATGTCCCAAATATTCGACCTTTTTGCGGAAAAACACGCACTTTTTCATTTTCAATCGTAAACCATGATCTGACAGCTTTTGAAAAACTACTTCTAGCATTTTTAGATGGTGAGATTCGTCGTTAGATGGAATTAGCAAGTCGTCAATGTAAACTGGCAATTCTGTGAAAATTCGTTCCATAATTCTTTGAAAAGTCGCAGGGGCATTTGTCAAACCAAAAGGCATGACGTTGAAATGAAACAAGCCCATATGTGAAATGAATGCGGTCTTTTCTTTATGAGGCTGGAACATCTCGATTTGCCAGTAACCGCTATTTAAATCCAAGGTTGAAAAAGAATTTCCCTTTACTGAACATATCTAGAATTTCGTCGATTTTTGGTAAAGGGTAGCGGTCTTTTCTTGTTATTTTATTCAACTGGCGATAATCAATGACAAATCGGGTTGTTCCGTCCTTTTGCCTACAAGCATGTACGGTGAAGACCATTGACTATCTGATGGAACACAAATACCTTGTTCTAACATTTTCTTTATATGCTTTTCGATTTCAGCCCTTTCCATAGGGTTCATCCTATATGCTTTTGCTGTTACTGGACCTGCCATTCCTGTGTCGATGAGATGTTGTCCTGTGCTGCATCTTCCAAGATTTTCTGGTGTAGGAAACACATGTACGTACTTACGTAGCAGTTCTTTGAACTTACCTTTTGCCTTTTCCGAACATTCGAACTTATCCAATTGAGCTTCCTTGAGAAATTGTTCGTACAGTTCTTCTGATGTAGGTTCCTTAGTCGCGTTTTGCGGCTCTGGAGACGTTGAAGGTGTATCTACGTACGTATTTTCAGTAGTTGCAGAAAAAATTTCAGCTTTTACAGACCTAGGTAGATCATCTTCACATACGTACTCCTTTTCAAACCACGTATCACTCAACTGTAGAGAAGATTCCTTGCCTTGACGATTTTTTACAGAAACTAAGTCGTCTGCATAGGCTAGTACCATTCCAGGATGTAAAGTCATAGGCTCTTCGCCCAAATTCCACACTCTGATTTCTTGGGTTTTTCCCTTTTTGAAATAATTCCTGGAACAACATAGCAATCGTACTTTTCCAAAATATTCATGGAATTTCGTACTAGCTTAGGCGATTCTTCGAACCGTGAAGGCCAAGGAGCTATTTTCGTATTTACAATTGATGATTTCGTACGTACAAATGGTAAGTCCCACTCATCATCAGTCAGGTCAATTTTTGGTTGACTGTCCTCACAAGTTATAGAAACCCATGCCTCGTAGTTCCGACCCGTAGACAAATATTCGCAACGGCTGGCTGTGCTTTTCCAATAGTTTGCAAAATACTGCTAATCTGCGGTGCCCCCAGCAACGGAACTTCTTTAAACAAAGGATGGCAAACTGAATGGCGTCCCATGAGCATTGACCAATTATAAAAAGATAGAAAATCCATACCAAGAGGTATGTCATAAGGACAAAAATCACTTATTAAATACTCATGAGCCCATCTGTAGCCTTGAAAAGAAAGTTCGAATTTTACCAAACCAGAGAAATTTATAGGCGTTCCGTTAGCTGCGGTAGCTTGCTCACAAGCTCCATCTCCAAAAGTCAAACTTTCCGGGCACTTTTGCTTTAGATGTTCCACGAATTTTTTCGAAACCGCAGAAATATTAGCACCCGTATCAATAAGAGCCAAAGTATTTACGCCTCCCACTGATGCTACTATCAGTGGCGAGTGAACCGGTGGAATTTTCGTCTGAGCACCGAAAAAATACTGATCTTGATGCACAAAAGCCGCTAAATAGTTTCGATTATTCGTCACAAAGTCAGTTTTAGGTGCCTTTTCTGGCTGATGAGCAGAATTCACATGATTTACTTCGAAATTATCATTTTCCAAATTTGATGTTTCAGACTGACTTTGGTCTGACTGTGAATTTTCGGAAGAATCATACTCAAAAAGAAATCTTCCAGGGAAATCTGGGTCTGGAATCTTATGAGAACGTCGTTTCTGAACAGATTTCACCTTTTTATTTCAACGAATTCGACCTGATGATGAGCTAGGTTCGTCTTTCCGTCTGTTATCGTTATTAGTTTCCCTCTCCACATTCGAGAATGAATCTATCGCTGCATTTTCCTCGGAATCAGCTGCCTCATCAATTGTTCTGAGTCGATCTAATCGTGTAACTAACTGGTCTTGAGACATATTCAACGTTGTTTCCGTTCCATTTGCTGTATTTGCATTTTTCGTCTCTGACTTTTTGTATTTTGAGGCATCTGACGATTTTGCAGCATTAGTTGTACAGGTTTCATCTTTCTTGTTTGAATTCGTCAGAACTGAGTCACCAGTATCGGTGACGTGAACCGTCGAATTCCTACCTACAGATGATTCCTGACTACCTACCCTAGCTACCTTAGCATTAGATACTTGCTGACTTGCTGTTGTCCCTTGCTGTGTCACATATTGGCGCCAATTTGTACTTCGGAGAGCGGCAGAGTTTCCCTTCGAAAACCTGCTGTTTTCCCAAATACGCGCACTTTGAGTTTGATTTGCTCCTAAAAGCAAATTCAACGTTTGTGGCACTGCAAGATACTGTTGCACATTAGCATTTCCATTATTGCCACTAGCTGGAGTTCGGGTAGTACCAGAACCCAGTACTGTACCTGTTTTGGGAAGGGGGGCGCACGTTCCAATTCCTGAAATTTCGTGGCCCTCCACGAAAATTTGGAAATCGTGGAGCAGAATACTGATTTCTAGAATAATTCTCCCGACTATAGGCGTAGTAGCGGGAATTATTCTGATAATTTGCATTTCCGTTGTACGTATTTCGAGGAAATGTAGAAAAACTTCTTCTAAACGTTCTATTCTGAAATCTACCAGAATTTACAGGAACAAGTGGAATCAACGGCTGAGATAAAACATTCTGTATACGGTGCTGTTGATTCTGCTGTACATTATGGCCATTCTGATGAGATCGAGGAAAAAGGGAAGGGGGTTAGGGCTATTTAAAGCCTCTACCAAAGTACGTATATCCACATTTTGCAATAACCTTTGCAATTCCGACTGTAGCAAATTTCTGGGGTTTTCTGAGGAATTTTGAGATCTAGAACCTCGAGTAACACCCGCATACGTAGGTGTAAAAATCGTACAAATTTGATTAGCACTTAAAACCTTTGTATCCGGAAAAAGTTTCGAAAGACCCTCCAAAAAACTTGGGGTTTTTTCCGACACTAGGTTGATTTGCGGATTTTCCTCCGTTATATACGTACTTGGCTTTCCGGGTGGGGATTCTACTGCGGAGGGGCACCCCCGGAATTTACTGTGCTCCCCGTTTGCTGAAGATTCTGCAGAAAATTCACCAACTGACTAGTAGGGTCCATCTCCTGTTGGACTGGAGTAAGAAAATTTACACCATTTGGACGATTTGTGCGAAAAACCCGACCACTAGGGTCTACAAAAACATTCGCATTTTGATTCCGGTTGTTGGAATTTCCTCCCCGACGGCCTCCGCGATCGTTATAGTTTCCTCGGTTTCCTCTATTCCAATTTCGGCCAGAATTTTGATTGGAATAGTCTGAATTATCATAATTCCTGTTGTTATTGTAATTCCCTCTGGAATTACCACGATTTCCAAATCCACGCCGATTTGGATTACCTCTGCCTCTAAATCCCGAATTCAGTTGGCGATTTTGAGCACATTGACGCGGTATATGGCCAGGATTTCCACATTTGTAGCAAATCCTCTGGTCTTCGGCCTTTTCGTCAGTAGGTTTTTCCTTCGATTCTGTAGATGCCTGTACGGCATTTACCACACCAGAGGCTGAGCTCGTAGAGTGTGTTTCTGAGCCCGCTGGCTCACCTTTCGTAGCTTCGCGAACCAAATCCCTCTGAGCGTTTCGAATTTTGACCTTTTTCAGCTCCTCTTCCAGTTCCTTAAGTTTCAAGTCCATAGGATCAAGTTTTTCCTTTTCGTCCGAAGAAACCGTACAAACTTTCGCTTTAGATTTTCCCCGTTTTGATCGCTTCCGGGATTTTTTGCCTTTTCTGATTTTTCGGACTTGTCCGATTTATCAAACTCGGCTGAGTCAGAGTCACATTCCTCTTCGACACGCGAAAGTTGGACCACAATTTTGCGCAGTTTCACCATTGTATGTCCCCAACTTTCCAGGTCAGAAAGTAGAGAAACTCCAACATTTTGTAAACTGCTTTTGAGGCCTTTTCTGAGTTGCTCGAAAATATACACAGCTCGTTCATCATCAGTGGCCTTGGGAAATGCCTTTCTAGCCAAAATTTCCAAATCTGACACAAAATCCTGAACATTTTCAGTCGATTTTTGAGTACGTACATAAAATTGCCTAGAATGTTCCACGGCCGTTTTCTGAACTGGCTCAAAAAGCGTTTTTAGGAGTTCAACCATCTCCTTGTACGTACCGGGCATTCCCAAAGAAGAAAGTCCATGGATGACTTTTTCGCCCAGTCTATGGATGACTTTTTCGCCCAATTTGGCCAATAAAATTGAGTAAAATTTGTCTTCGCCGATATCATTTGCCTTCGCAATGGCCTCAAAACTAATTATCCATTCGTCGGGAGTTAGAGAGGTTTCCCTCCCGTTATAATTACTCAAACCCTTAAAAAGAATTATTAAATTCTTCAATTCGGCCATTTTTGTTCTCTTTCTTCACGTAAACGAGCTTGTAATCGCGTTTCCAGATTTCTATTTACCACGTAAATTTTGTATCAGAAACTTGGTCAAAAATCTCCCAAATTCTGCCAAATCTCGTATCACAAATGTCTTCCTCTGGAATCACTTCAATGACAAGAAAATTTCACAAAAATATGATAAATACGTCGAAAATAACGCGTATTTGACCTCAATCGGGCTTAAATTACAAATTACAAAAAATTACAAAATCGTCGGCAAAATTGCTTCAAAAGACAAAATAAACGTTCCTGATCAAATCACAATTGGGGGGGGGGTTGGGGATATTGTTATGAAGGACATTTGCGTTGAAATTGAAAAATTTTCAACAATATGTCCAAAAATTGGTATTGGGGGGGTGGGGGGTACAAAATTAAGTTAAAATCACGTTTCTGAGGCGACAATTAGTCGCAAATCCTCCTAGCACGACGTTTTGCGCCTAGGACGGTCGTTATTTGAAGCAATTCTACCTAAAAATCGTTCAAAAATCGATTTTTGGGTCGACTGGGGGGTTTCGAAATTTTATCCTAAAATTTCTGAAACTTCAAAATTTTAGCGATTATGGGGCCCCAAAAATTATACGATGCTTGGAGGATTCCCAGAAAATTTATTCAGCCAAAAATTTGCCAACATCGACGAAATTTTTTACCTTGGGGGGGGGGGGGTTTTGGGGGGGGGGGGTCAAAATTTTGCCTAAAAATTGCTTAAATTGCAAAATTTTGCGTATACGGGTCAAAAAATTATACAACGCTTGGGGAGTACCCACGATTTTTATTTCAAGAATTTGCAAAAATTTGACGAAATTTACCCTTGAGATACAAAAATTTACCAAAATTTGGCAATTTTTGCAAAAATTTACCAAATAATGCTCCAAGATCAGCTTCTGTTGCTTTCCCCTGTCAATGTTACTCAGTATCGAGAAAGGTCGGCACAAAAGGTTGTGGAAAAACCCACGAAAAATTTTTCAAACTACAAAAATTTTTAAAATTTTCTCCCGTCTTGGGGGTGGGGGGTGGGGGGGGGGGGTTGGGATTCTACCTTAAATCTACCTAAAATTTACTGCATAATAGGTTATTGGGCTGCCCCAATAACGCAGTATCAGTTTCCAGAGTCGTCCCCCAACTCAGAACTTCTGGGGGGGGGGGGGTGGAAGGTGGGGGTAAGACAAGTCCCCCAACGTACTTTCCCAACTTTCCAAATTTGACATTTTTCAGAGTTGCACCCTACACAATAGGAGAATTTAAAGTCTTCAAACTTAAAGCAAAAAGTGTTTTAAAAGATTCTCCTAATTTTTGCGTTCTAAAAATACAAATAACCCCTAATAAAACACAAAATTAAGTTCAAAAATCGTTTTGGAAAATCACATTGAAACTTTTTTCAATTCAGCAGATAGACGGACAGTGCCAAATGTTAATCACCGGTTTACTGTCCGGTTACTAAACCGGCAACTAAATGGCGAAACGATAGCAGGTTCTAGTCCTAAGCTAACTAGGGTGCAACTCGCTCGTATACAAGAGATAAACCAAAACTAGGATTCCCTAGTAAAGATAAAAGGAAAGCGTTGTATTTAATAAAGAACTTACGATGATTTTAATAAGGCAAATAGCATGGATGGCAGAAATACAAATAATGGCCAATCGGCCCGACCACACAATATATCGAAATCTAGCAAAACTGATTAATTAGGCATGTAAGCTAACTTATATAAGCTGGATGGTTTCTGTTTGAGACTGATACGATGATCATTCATGAAACATAAGTAGAGTAATCTGGGGCGGACTAACAGTTAGTAAAGTAGGTTTTTAACAAAATGATTTCAATGTCTGAATTTATTACATAAAAATGCTTAAGTTTTCATCAGACTTCTAAAATATCAATTGATAACAAATTTTAGTTTTACAAGTTTTATAAAAAACTAATCCTAGCTTACAATTTTCTTTAAAATCTTCACTTGGGAGCAATGGAATAGGTTCAGCCACTATACTGTAGCTTAGAATTCAATAGAATTGTATTTTAAGACGAGTCACCCTGCTGAGGCAAGTGACAGTTGACAAATGACCTTTCAATTCAGCCTAATTAAATTTGGGGAATAGCCATTTGTCCACACAGCCATAAATAGCATAGCCTTATTTTAGCTTTGTTTTAATCTGAAATTACAGTTTATTTTCAAAATCTTCATTTTTAAATCAAAATACATTTTGCTTATTACGAAAGAGAATTAAAGAGAATATTTTAATTTAATTTGTGAAAATGAAATTTTATTTTTAACTAATATTTAGATATTATTAACACTTTATAAAATTTTACCAAATAAAAACAACAAACAATAAACATACTAACAAATCCTTCACATTTTGTTATAACTGTTCTCTTTATCATTACAGTTAAAAACCTTTCCTAATATTTAAGCCTAAGGTCAAGTACCCAATCAGAACAATAGTGTGGCGAAGTGTCTCGCAATCCTTTGGAGTAACTTAAATGCTCATTAAGTGAAAAGAGACGCATTAAGTCAGTTCCTCCACATACTGTCAGTGGACGTGGTGGCCATTCTAAGTTCAGGCTAAAGTAGGATTGAATATAGCGAAATTTGAGTTTTCGCGCTAATGCTAGCGCTTTGATAGAGCGAATGCGCTTCTTTCTTAGCTTGATCTACAGGTGTGAGTTTTCCCCCTGGACCATTCTCCCCCCCGGAAAAGCTACACCGGTCTGGATTTCCCCCCGGAAAAATTACACGAGGTGTACAACAACAACTAAAAGAAACAACTAATTATGGATGATGGAATATGATTAGTGTAATCAGCCATTATAATTATCCATTACTTGCATATGATTAACCTTGATAAGGGAAATAATTAAACAGCTGATAACTTCTAATCATTCATGGGCTTCTAATATTTTATGTTTTTCATTTCTAAGTAAAAAAATAAATAACTTTAAATATGGGAGATTTAATGTCCCAGTTCAAATATTTAAGTTGAACAAATATAATTTAATTTTAAATTTTGTTGAATTAAATTTGGAATTAAAATTTTCTGTTTGCAAATTGAAATTACATTTAATTAAAATAATCTAAATTGTCCACGTTAACTAGAACTTTCTAGGCTTTTCTTGCAAATTTTCCGTAGGAAAAGATTTCACCGTTGACCTGTCGTTGAGCCTAAAAATTTCCAAAATTTCAATTATGTTTTTAGTCTTCATTTCTTACTTAGTAAATAAGATATCAGAAGCCTAATAAGATTAGAAATTAGCACTGATTTAATTGAACTTAAATTCTTTATTTAGCCTTTATTGAATTGTATCATTTCTATGAAAACAGACAAAAAATAAATTTTCAATTGGGTACCTTACCTGTTTCTGCTTAACGGGTTGGGCTCGGAGGTAAAGATTTCCATGTTTCAATTTATGCATATTTTTACGAAGATATAAAATCATAAAATATTAGAAACCTAAGAAAGATTAGAGTTGATTATATTTATTAATATATTTATATTAATATTAATATTAATATTAATATATTAATATAATATATTTATTAAACGTTGTCCTTAATTAAGATATATATAAAATGTGAAAAAAGCAGTTGAATGAAACAATGATTTTAGT
This sequence comes from Trissonchulus latispiculum, assembly GCA_030248195.1. Classification (NCBI taxonomy): domain Eukaryota; kingdom Metazoa; phylum Nematoda; class Enoplea; order Enoplida; family Ironidae; genus Trissonchulus; species Trissonchulus latispiculum. The sequence continues at coordinate 29,672 of JASAND010016980.1, forward strand.
TAATCCTGCAAAAATTTTTGATTTTTCAAGAAATTTTATTTATTATAAATTTAGAGTTAATTTTGTATCTCAGACGAACTATTATACTAATACAATATAATAACAATATATATAATATAAATAACAATATAATTATTTATTAACTGAAATCTGCATTATGTCTTGCATTGGTGCAAACTTCTCCCAGGAAGATTCACACCGGTGTAATTTTTCCGGTGGAAAAACCACACCGGTGCAGTTTTTACGGGGGTAATTTTAGACCGGGGGAAGACTGCACCGTGACAGAGTTCACTTTTACTATGAAGCCCATTGGCAAGGGCTTACCAATACTTGATTATTCATTAGGTTTTTATTAGTTAATTTGAGAAAGTTAACAGTTAAGTTTAATTGAGTAAACTATAATTAAAGAAGAAATGATGAAAAATGTCATCAAACTCTTGTTTTGGTATTGCTACTTAAATTCTAAAATAAAATTAATTTTTGTGTTAACTCGCAATTAGTTTCTAAATCTCAAATTATTCAAGCACCGACTTGAACAGCCGAACTTCGAACTGAACTTCGATCTGTAATTTATTTTTTAGACTGTCTCAATCTATTTTAAAATAAGTTAATTTAAGAAGTAGTAAAATTAGAATAAAATTTAACAGTTTGTGTGGATACCTGATTTCTTAAAAATATATATTACTACAGTAGAGCTGAAACACTAATTCACCAGGATTCATAGCGACGCTGGGCGACGTGACAGTGCTAGTCCGCTAAAGCATAAATTGGAGACAAAGTAGGAAATAGAACTCATGAAGTAGTGCGCTAAGAAAGCAGCGCATTCGCTCTATCAAAGCGCTAGCATTAGCGCGAAAACTCAAAAATTCGCTATATTCAATCCTACTTTAGCCTGAACTTAGAATGGCCACCACGTCCACTGACAACATACAATTTAGAAAAGCTACTTTCTATTCTATCAGTCAGTCACAGTTTAGTGCAAATAATTTCAGTTATTTTAGGACCACTGAGCTTGCTGAAAGGTACTAATCTGTTCAAGACGATAATTAGAAACCGTCGTGCAATTTTGGCCATATACACTACCATCTATTTAAGACTGCCGCAGAGTCCCGAACAGATGTCTACAATACGGTTAGCGCAGTTGTAACTATAACTACCAATAAGTTTGTTAACCAAATCCGTAAGTAATATGATAGGATAGCTTTTCTGGTCCTGCAAGGTAATCTCTGACTACTAAGATAATCTGATTAAGCAACAGACTTTTGCCAATGAGTTAGTGTTGTGTGGATTATTGCACATAAACGTAAAAGATTGAAATATACTTCAATTACTTTCACCAGCCAATAACGATGCCTGAAATTTATTACCGGTTTTTCAAATTTTTTGGCGATGCGGCCAAGTAGTGTAGCGCACTTCTCAGAGCTTGCCGACCAAGCAGCCTTGAGCAGGCAGAACGCCTTACAGAGATTGAGTCCTAGTAGTTACTAAGCAAAGCTTTCTATACCAGATAACTTTTTAAAATTAACAAAAAAAGGTAACACCAGTTTGCGTAGAAAGCCCATGTCCCATTTCAAAGATGTAGTCATTAATAAAAAAGTGTCACCCCAGGGTCAACGGCACTAAGTCTAGAGTTGAGTATAGGAACCAAAGGCTCGCGGCAGGACTGGGTTATGTATGCAGCTGTGTTTCTTGGAATCTTTTTGGACTTCTTGGACATGGCCAAGAAGCTGTCGTTTTATTCTATGAATCTTTGGTGGACGAGCCTACAGGTTGTGTCTATTCGCAGGGTACCAAAATGGGTGGAAATCCATAGAACATATGTTTACTTTCTGCCAGAGCATAAGCTATAATCTTCCGTTATGGATTACCTTTTGATTTTTATAAAATATATATTAATTGATTAAAAGTGTTTTGCTGATGGGGGTAATTACGTGTCCTATTATAACTAGAAAATTACATGGACTGACCCAAATCAAAGGGAGAAAATAGGAAACACGATTAATTTATTTTTGGTTTGTTTGAGGACTAACACCAAATACCTTTACCTTGGATGCATTCTATGTGGGCCTTCGCAATTGCTCAAACAAGAGCTGCTGGATTAGGCAAGGCTGCAAACCTGATACCTATGTGGGATATGACAAATCATGAAACAAAGGACGGAAACTTGCTAGAAGCTGTGAGAGGTATTGTCGAAGAGCACATGCTTAAACGTTCACTATAATAGCAAGCAGTCCTTGTAACGTCCAATTTCAATAATACATGCACGTATGTTCAGCTGTAATATTTAACTTGAGAAAATTGGGTTTTTTAGAGAATTAGAATTATCAGAATTTTAGAGAATAGAGAATTTTTAAGGGTTCTGGTAATAAGTATATTTCTAATATATTTCAGATGAAAATACATCCAATCCTTACTTTGCCTCTTGGATACGTACAGCCGTACCACAAGGCGAGGAAATATTGAAAACTTATTATGGACCTAGGATTGAAATGGGAGTAGCCTTTGAAAATTGGGGAATGGTCTCTCCAACTACCAATATTTTTCTGATCTGATATTTTAATAAGCATGATCCGGAGATTGAGAAAAAACTAAACGTCCTTCTTCAGCTTAACTCGAGCACAAGTTTGGAAATTCCTCTGTCACCCTTCGCTGGATTTCTCCTGATTCCTCCTCAGAAGTTCACCAAATTACAAGCATTTGTTAAAGGTTCCATTAGTGGCCTTTGAGTTCTTGGGGAAGGGGGTTGACTAGTTCAAAATCGATAGTCTCAAAGTTTCATTGATTGGGAGCCGATCCAAGGATACACACTCCTATACTCGGGGTATAGAACCTTTGGGGATCACCTCATCAGCCATATCTAGCATGACTCTCACTATTTTGTTTGGATTTACTCCACACAGTGGGGGGTGCAGGGGACTCATCTTGGCGTTTTGGCTCCGTGGGTCTACCTTCACTATCTGCACGGTGCGCCAAAGTGAGGTCTGTTCGTGAATACATTTTCAAAAACAAGACAAAATGTTGGAGCTCGAAATCAAGCTGTGCCAAAAGTTAATCAAGTTCAAAGCCAGCAAACTTGATGATTTTAGTGAGGAGCCCTTCAAGGTCAAGTGGAGTTTGAACGTGAGCGAACATGAGTTGACCAAATTAAAGCATATACAAGGATAATTTTTCACTGCAAAAGTGGCTTAGTCAGCCAATCGCTCACAATGCATACTTTCATTATGAACAGAACATTACTTTGGCGCACTGTGCAGTTGATGAAAGTAGACGTCCGGAGCCAAAACGCCAAGATGGGTCTCCTATAGCCCCTCACTGTGGAATGAACCAGGCGAAATAGTAAGAGTCATGCTAGATATGGCTGATGAGGTGACCCAAGAGTTCTATGCCCCGAGTATAGTAGTGTATCCTAATCAACTACCTAATTCGACGACGACGACGAACGTATGCACTGTGGAAAAACTCTCACTGACGCTTTGTGGAAACAGACTCAGTTCAGTGAGTTAATGACTAAACTGGCCGTAAACTGATGATCTTAGATTCAGCATTTAGTAGATTTGGGGGTTTGTAATCTTTAAAAATTTTGCTTGTTTTGCAAATTTTTACAGGAAAGCCGGAAATCTCTGATCAGGACAATGCAGCATGGAAAACATCCTGGGAGTATTTGGCTGACTTGATTGAGATGAAACTATCCTCTTATAGACGATCCTTGGATGAAAATCGTCAAATTCTGAAATCGCCGAATCTTAATCCAGTGGAGTACGCTGCGATTGAATATATTGTGGTGGAACAATTTGCCTTAGCGAAATCTAAAGAAAAGTGTCACAAACTGGCAGAAGGTCCGATCATTAATCAAATGCTTGAGAAACATTCTTTGAACAAATAATTGCTCAAAACTAGATAAAATTAATTAAATGTTCCAGTTTAAATTCAGTGCGACGTGTTCATCATCAAGAACGGTTTGATGTACGCTTGAACTTTTCCCTCACTGTGAATATTCCGAGTTGTCGACTAAGTATAGTAGTTAGCGTGAGCTTTTGCTTATATTCTAGGGCCTTTTCAAGAGTAGATCAGAGTAGAGCAGAGTAGTGTTAAAATTAATACTTTTTTTAATTCTTTTCATGAAGCTATGGAGTTTATTTTAACTCTGCGTGTTTTAACTCTCTTTAACCCTGCAGAGTTAAAAACGTCCATTAAAAAGGAGTTAAAAATGGCAGAGTCAAAATTTACTCCATCATTTCATCAAAGAATATAATAAAACTAAATTTGTTTTTCTACAATTTTCTTGACTAATTTTTAAAAAGTGCAAATTTTTTTGCAGACTAAAGTAATTTTTTGCGAGATCATCCAGACATTATTGGACACCTCTAACATATATAGGTGCTTTATCAGGTATTGTGAACTCATTCTTCGTTG
>JASAND010016984.1:0-54641 GCA_030248195.1 Trissonchulus latispiculum
AGCTTATCACGACCCAACTTTCTGGAACAGAATCGAATCAAGCCAAATCCTCCTTTTAATCCAACTCAGTTCATTACACATTCATTCGAAAGATCTTGTTGAGCTCTGCATGTTTGCTTTTTGAAGTACCTTTCTAGCTTTTCGCTATCGTGAGATACAGTCGATTTTCCTATTTTGGCGTTGATAACTTGCCATTTTTGCAGAAATCAAATAATCCGCCATTTCTTGCGTTACGTAAGCCGTAAAATTAAACTACGGGTGTCAATTTGAAGGTCTCGTCGAGACCGATTATCCGTGACATTATAGTCTTCTAACTGCTACCCCGTACGCTGCTATCATAGAAAATGTAGTTTATGCAAAAACATGACCAAATTGTTTCCAGCGATTGTGGAGCATTTACTATGCAAGCTAGATGGTTGCCACTTACTGGACGTGTTTTACACTAAAATACCCAGGGACCCTTTTTAGTTGTCCCGATTGCTGCTTTCTAGCTAAACTGGTCGCTTGCCAAAGTTGGGAAAAGTAGGCAAAATCCAGGTTGCGCATACATTTTAGCTATTTTCTTTATAACGAAGAGCGGTTTCATAATAACTAAAAAGCTACACAAATAAAAAATACAAACACAAAAAATACAAAAATACAAAAACACAAAAAATACCCAAATAGCTGGAGACCAGCTATTTGATACTGGAATCGAATGATGTGGCCGATGCCTCACGAAAAAATTTACTTTAGTCTGCAAAAAATCTGGAAAATTAAAACACTTCGAAAATGCAGTAAAATGATTTCCAAGAACCAAAGTTAGTTTCGTTGTATTGATTAGAAAGAGCAAATGTTGAGCTGCATTTTGATATAAAAATGGGTTTCTAACTCCAAGTAATGTATGAGTAATAATGATTCAATGTTGATGTCTCCAAAAGGAATCACCACCTTAAGGTGGTGATTACTTTTGGGCACATATTGTTATTTGGCGGCGTAAATCAAGACGAAATTTGACGAAGCTTTCCGAAATAAGTTCTTTTAGCGTTCTAACACCCTCCGTGAATCCCGATTCAAAAATTCGAGATTTTCGGTTAGAGTCGTTTTCCCCAATTTCTGAAGGTTTGGCAGCAGCCATACAGTTATGACTATATTTATTCGAAAGATCTCATTGAGCTTCACATTTTTGCTTATTAAACCAAGTTTCTAGCTTTTCTCTACCGTAAGATATAGCCGATTTTCTTGTTTTGGCGTCGAAAACGAGTCATTTTTGCAGAAATCAAATAATCCAACATTTCTTGAACTACGCAAGCCGTAAAATAAACTAAGGGCATCGATCTGATGGTCTCACAGGGACAAATTATCCGACGCATGATCGTCTTCCAACTGCTATCCTGTAGGCTGCTATCATAAAAATGTAGTTTTGCAAAAACACGACCAATTTTTTTCCAAAGATCGTGGAGCATTCACCATTCAAGCTGGAGGGCTGCTACTGAACAAATGTGTGTATAGTATATTTTAGTATAATATAATAGTATATTTTGAAAGTTTCATCCACTTTCATAAAGAATTAAAGCCTATAGGGTCAAATTTACACAAAGCGATACCAGCACCTTAAGTGTCTCTAAGGGTCTATTTCTTTAAAGATTAAACGGATTAGATTAAAATTAATCCACATTAAAGAAATAGCTAGCAGGATTAAACGGATTAAATTTTAATCCTGCGAGTTAAACGAGTTAAACGAGCTGCTTTTAATCCGACCTTTAATCATGTTTCTTTAATCATGCAGGATTAAAATATTTAATCCAACCCTGTTTCTTTATTACTTCGCAGGATTAAAAATGAGAGAGTTAATTTTAATCCGGCCGCCATAATTTCTATTTCTTTAAGGATTAATTTTAATCCGTTTAATCCTGCTGGCTTGTTTTGAACTGATTTTAATCCCCGTGCTGCTACGGAGGTTAAACGGATTAAACACTAAAACAGCGAAAAGTTGCATTTACAATCAGCAACTGCCTATATAGACGGTGCTGTCACTGCCGTAATGACACTTGCTGCATTTTCATTGGACATTTGATGTTAGTGTTGAGCTTATCTATTCTTAAAAACATAACGTTTATGTTAGTTAAATAAAAGATTCTGCTAAAAAATACAAAAGTTATTTTCTCAAAATTGCAAACCGTTTTAAAAACTGTTAGCAAAGCAAAGCAAAGTTTATAACAGTTTTTTTACTATATACATATTTCTTCTGTTGCGCAAGCCGGGCAATAGAAGCAAGGTGTCATCGCACAGGCAAATTAACCGAGTCGTTTCTAATTTTTAGTCACTGTCTCATCCATAGGCTGTAAGATTAGAAACGTTTTTCCCTAATTGCGACCAACATTTTCAGCGATTCTGAAGTATTTACCATGCAAGCGGAAGAGTTGCCATTTAACACAAATGTGTTGCACACACATACCCCGGGACTCCATTTTATTTGCTCCTATTTTTTCGCTTTCTAGCTAAAGTGGTTCCTTGACAAAGTTGGGAAAAACAGGCAAACTTCAGGTTGTGCACACATTTTAGTTAATTTCCAGATTTCCAAACGACCAAATTTTTGTGTCACCAAACTCGTGTCACCTAGAAATGAATTGGCCAACGCCCAACAGTGGTTATTTCGAAAAAAGCCAAAAAGACTGTTGCTTGTTACTATTATGTATTCGGACTTGCTAATCTTGGCCAACATTTTTGTGTTAATTACTTTGCTAACCGAAATTACAGATTCTCAGATTTTTCCTTCGACATTGGACTGCCCCAGCGGAGTAGGCGGTGGATGCCGCGGTCCGATCCAGGTCCGGACTCAAACAGAGAGAAACCATAAAAATTTAGTAAACTTACAAGAGTTTATAATAGGAAGAGTAAGGCACTCAGTTCTTATAGAATGATTGTGTATCACTCGGTACTTTTGTCATAAAATTCAGTCCCACTCGGTACGGAGTCCCACTCGGTACTTTCCAATTTTTAAACAATGAACGTCCCATTCGGTACTTTTGAGTTCCACTCGGTACTTTTGAGTCCCACTCGGTACTTTTGAGTCCCACTCGGTACTTTTGAGTCCCACTCGGTACTTTTGAGTCCCACTCGGTACTTTGGAATCTCACTCCACTCGGTACTGTATTGTCTTACTTGATACTTGAGGACACTAAATTTTTCTACATTTTAATGTTACAATTTGCAATTTTAATGTTACAATGCCAGAATTTGCAATATATATTTGATAAATTGTTCAGACACTGTTGAAGATAAAACCCTGAATCTTTGTTCTTATCAATCTTTTTATTTGCTAGTGTTTTTGTGTATTTAACATTTTTAGCCGAGTTGTAGTTTTACATAACTTTACAATGCTGTAAAATGAAACAATTTTCCAGTAGTGCTCAAATTAATGTAATTAGAATTAGAATTAATTAATTCTTAATTTTGGGTGTTAAATTGCAGTAATATCTTCGATTGCTTATATACGAATACTTTAAATAATTCATAAAAATTATAGTTTATATCCTTCAAATTGAACTTAAAGTACCGAGTGAGACTCAAAAGTACCGAGTGGGACTCCAACGTACCGAGTGAGACAACAGTACCGAGTGGGACTACTTGAGAATGATTAGAAAAGTACCGAGTGGGACTCGTACCGAGTGAGACTCTACCTATAGAATAAGCTTGTAATATGCTCGAATCATCAAGGCCGAAATCTCGGGGGGGGGGGTTCTCAGAGTGTAAACATGCAACGTTGACCATTTTTCAAAAACGGGCGTTTTTGCCAAATTTAATACTATAACTTGGGGTAGCAAGATCGTACAGTAATAATTTTTATATGATTATGGTGCGTAGAACGAGATCTTTTTAACGGTATAAAAATTATGTAGTTAGTTTTAGTCAATCTCTTACAAAACCAGCAATTGAAGCATCCTTACGAATACAATTCAATAGTTCAATCGGTAATTCAATAAATAGTGTCGAGATACGATAAGTTTCCGCTTCGGAAATCATTTTTAGAGTTTTTGAGATTTTTTCTAGGAAACAAATGATGGCATTTTTATGCGAAGAAGGCCTGGAAGAAATATAAGAAGTTTGTTATATTCTATTCTGCTGAAAAGTTCTGATTTAGGAGTCGGGAAGCATAATGGTGCTCTGACATTCGATTTTTGATTCAGCTGTTCATTATTTACTTTCATGCTATTTTTACTCCGTTTCTTTATACTAAATTCATAAAAAAGCTGGATAGCAAACGGACTCTGATACAGAAACGTTTTTTCACGAAATCGGTGACAAATTGTTTGGTTATTGTTTGTAATTCTTGCATATCGAAGGAACTAGAATAAACTGAATTTTTCGAAATAAAAAGACATTGTTGCCATTCGCTTTAGTGCGACTGGAAGCACATCCACACCAAATTTCAGGTCAACTGGCAAGTTTTGCGCTTTAAGGTGGTGATTCCTTTTGGAGACATCAACTTTGAACCACTATTATTCATTCATTATTTGGAGTTAAGAAGTCCTCTTTGTATCAAAATGTAGCTTAACATTTTCTCTTTTTAATGAGTACAATGAATCTAAGTTTGGCTTTCCAAAATGTTTTTCCTGTATTTTAGAAGAAGTATAATTTTTCAGATTTTTTGCAGGCTGAAGTAAATTTTTTCGCAGGACATCGGTTAGAGCATTCGATAACTTTATCAAATAGCTGGGGACCCTTTTTTAGTTATTGTGATATCGCTCTTCGTTATGGAGAAATAAACTAAAATGTCTGCGCAACCTGGATTTTGCCTACTTTTCACTACTTTGGCAAGCCACTACTTCAGTTAGAAAGCAGCTATCGGGGCAACTAAAAAAGGGTCCCGGGGTATTTTTGTGTAGAACACATCTGCAAAGTGGCAACTCTCTAGCTTGCATACTAAATTCTGCACAATCGCTGGAAAAAATTTGGTCGTGTTTTTGCAAAAACTACATTTTTTGTGATAGCAGCCTAAGGGATAGCAATTGTACGATGGTCATGCCTCCTATAATTGGCCTCTGCGAGACCTTTAAATCGACACCCTTAGTTAAATTTTACGGCTTTCGTAGCTCAAGAAGTAGTGGATTATTTGATTTCTGCAGAAAGGACAAGTTTTTGACGCCAAAATAAGAAAATTGGCTATATCTCACGATAGGGAAAAGCTAGAAAGTTGCTTTCAAAAGCAAAATTGTAGAGTTTAGCGAGTTCTTTCGAATGGATATAGTCATAGCCATGCAGCTGCTGCCAAACGTTCAGAAATTGGCAAAAACCGCCCTGAACGCAAATGTTGAATTTTTGAAGCGCGATTGCGCAGAGGGTGTTAGAACGCTAAAACAACTTATTTTGGAAAGTTTCGTTGAATTTCATCCTGGTTTACGCCGTCAATCAACAATATGTGCCCAAAAGGAATCACCACCTTAAGTAGTGCAAGGGCTAATTCGAAGTTTCCAAAAACTATTTCCAGTTAACTAATCCCAGCAATAAAGAAATAGCGTTTGGATTAGTTTTTGACCCGCGGATTAAAATCCTGCAGGATTAAAACTTTTAACTTCTATTTCTTTATTGCAGGATTAAACGGATTAAAATTAACTCGTTTAATCTGCGAGTTAAAACAGCAGGATTAAACAAGTTCATTTTAATCTGTTTAATCCGTTTAATCCTGCAATAAAGAAATAGAGGTTAAAAGTTTTAATCCTGCTGGTTTTTAATCCGTTTAATCCGACCATTTTAATCTTTAAAGAAATAGGGCCTAAGCGAAGTTGAACAATGCTCAACTTTTCTGCTTGTCCTTAAGAGACAGCCAATCAGAACATAGAATAATATCACGTGAGCAGTCAGTTAAGTTAGATATTTTAAGGTAACTGCACTTGTATCAAATTTTAAAGTCAGTTTTCAACATATATAAGTTTAGCTGTAAACGGAGCAGCAATATTAAGAAGATATTAGTCAATTTGGAAAAGTTTTTGTTCAGTTTTGATTAAATCCAGTGACCAATGGAATTTGAATTAGTTGTCACATGACCGTCTCTGTCCTTTTGTCCTTTTAAGTATAAACATCTTGTCTCTATCAGCTTAGAGACAAAAGGACAGAGACATAGAGGCAAGGACATAAAGACAGAGACTCAGAGACAAGTATGAATCGGGCTTTATGTTCACACAGAACAGATTCTTCAAAGGAACCAGTTAGGACAGTGTACTTGTAGGAAGATATTCAATATCGAATAAATTCAAGTAACAAGAGATGCCATGCTTTTTATTCCGCCGGAGCAGAATATATTCCCCGGTGTTATTGTATGTAATGCTTGCACGCTGTTGTTATTGTCTTCAGCTTCTGCTATCACATGCTAACACATGGCCTAGTAAGATTTGTTTTTTAGAGTCAACAGAAGTCGATCAAGGTACCTAACACCGTAGGATTTTAGAAGACTCTGGTCTAAATTTGTATCTGATGTTTTATCGGATTTTATCAAATAATTCTTCCAAAATTTTGCAATACGCCCTGGCGTTATTTGTTGCTGAAATTCTCCGCAGATATTATCGATTGGAGGATGCCAATGCATAAATTAATCAGTAACAAACATTAGATCCGATTAAGGTTAGTAGCAGCGCATTGACAGGCGCCAAACTATTGCTTATACGTTTGAAACTTAAGCTTTGCCCTCGATTAATTTTAACGAGCCCGCTTCCCTTATTTTAGCCAAGACACCAATAACTGAATGAGCAATAGTTGTAGAAGCATAGTGGTTAAGACATTAGTCTGAAGCCGCAATAACCCGAGATTGATTCACAATGTTCAATGTGTATTATTAAATTTTGCATTCGTACAATTTATTGAATACAGAACGTGTGTAGAGTAAAAACTAGTAAATCTATCTTGGCTCAAAATCCTACAACGTACAGTTAGAACCAAAGCGGTTTAGGTTTTTGATAAGTACACAATCGCTATATCTCCTGACAATTTTAGCTGACTTTTTGCTTGAAAGGTAATGGCTTCTAATATGCATTTTGCTTCTTCAAAACTAATTAACCGCAGTAATCTCATGACACTTATTTTTCACGACAGCTGCTGTCCACGACGAAACTATATCTTCAGAAAGCTGAATTCAGGTGTCTAAATAATAATTATTAATTACTTATTAATTAACTCTATCGGTATGGCTCCATGGCGGAATATTTCCCCTTTTTATGGGTATACTTGTTTGCATTGTGGCGGGCTCATGTTACTATTAACGAGTAGTTGCGCAATTCCCCTCCAGCCCTAACTTTTACATTTTCTGACCAATAGCTTTGAAATTTGGTATGGGTGCATACTGGAGGCTGATGAATTCAAAATTTTTGAAAATTTAAAAATTTCAAAATATTTTTAAAAATTTCAATTTTTAGTTTGGTAAGGGGGGCCGAGCACCAGGGGGAACCGAAAAATTTTTTAAAAATTTGCTAAACACTTGCAGATAAAGCTTTTCGTTAGCTCAGGATAAGCTTACATCATAAGCTTACAACTTTAGCTCTTATTAAGCTAACCAAAAGCTTTATCGAAAAACGGGTCTCGGTTTCGTGCTCAGCGCCCCTGAAAACCACTGTTCGCAAGTTTTCAGCAAAATTTTTTCAAAGAATTTTCCGGTTCCCCTTATCCCCTTGCCAAACTAAAAATTAAAATTTTTATCAGCCTCCAGTATGCACCCATACAAAATTTCAAAGTTATTAGTCAACAAAATCAAAAGTTAGAACTGGGGAATTGCGCAAGAGACCCCTATTAACCAGACAATTACACATCTGAGCTGACCAGCACCACACGCCTTGTTTAGTTTATACCATTCAGCTTCGACGTACCTGAACTGAAACTCAACCAAAACACTACTGTTACAGCAGCCCACTGAATCATGTCTTTTAGGCTGGGCAAGTGTCCATCACAAAACCGTCATCGAAATATTCAGAAAGTAAAAACCAATAAAATCAGATCTGAATCAGTCACTGTATTCGATCAGGCTGAAAAACAATATTTGCGTCGGAACCAATCATCAATCTAAAACATATTAATAAAATTTAATCAAAGATCCACTATTTACCAAGCTACTACCAAGAGTGCATAATTGCACTATATATAAGAAGAAGAGTAAGCCACTAGAGGGCTCCTCTTCTTGGCATTGCGTAATGGTGCTCCGACCACAATACGCGAATGTTCCCCCGTTTGGTGGGGGGGGGTAGCTCTCTTCGACAAAGCATACCCCCCTCCTTTTGGTGGGGGGGGGGGTAGCAGAAAAGAGGTCCCCGTTTGGTGGGGGGGGGTAGCCAACAGCCAATCAGATTGCAGAGACCCCCTCCCCGTTTGGTGGGGGGGGGGTAGAGCAGAGGATTACGGTAGTTTTTGTTCTATTTGCAAAAGGGTCCCCGTTTCGTGGGGGGGGGGGGTAGCAAGAGGTCCCCGTTTGATGGGGGGGTATGCAAAAGGGGTCCCCGTTTGATGGGGGTATGCAAAGGGGTCCCCGTTTGGGGGGCTCGCCAACAGCCAATCAGATTCATCCCATCGCAGCCGGACTTGGCGACCCCCCCCAAACGGGGACCCCATTCTGCCTACCCCCCCACCAAACGGGGACCCCTTTTGCATACCCCCCACCAAACGGGGACCCCTTTTGCCTACCCCCCCCACCAAATGGGGAGGGGGTATGCTTGTCGACCCCCCCCCCACCAAACGGGGGAACATTCGCGTATTGTGGTCGGAGCACCGTTACGCAATGCCAAGAAGAGAAGCCCTCTAGTGGCTTACTCTTCTTCTATAATAAAGGAATAAATTATGGACTCTTGCTACTACGTTTCTGCATTTTTAGATAAGCGGTTTGAGGACTAAATTTTACTGATCAAAAACCGCTCCGTTTTCTTTGAGAGCTCCCAAAACTCCAGGACGGTCCATCACCGTGTCTAGCTTTGCTATGAGTGCTTTAAACTACTTTGAAATGTGAAACACTCTTTGTCCATCGTATGTAGCACAAATTGTACAAATGGGAAAACTTGTGAAAACTTATGTATAACTCGAATCTATTTTCCGGCAGGGCCCGACATGTTAATTACTATATTTCGGCAGGCCTTGAACTCAACTGTCCCAAGTAGCATTTGAGCTGCCATGAAACCGTGATAAGGAACCGTGTCAAAAATGGTGCTTGAAATTTGTCGTGTACACGATTCATTTACGCGATTTAGCCCGCGTAAAAATCGTGTAGTCGGCTTGCTTTGATATAATCATTTTTGAAGTTTTTGTAAGCCATTCCAGTCAACTAGGCAAGCCAGTGTTGTAATAAAGTGAATCAAAAACCTTTGACTTAACTTTTTATGTAGCAAGTTCCAAGTGATCAAAGCAACAAGAAGCTGTTTCTGCCGGAAAAACCTGAACAAATTTCAAATAAGTGTAAATTTTATCGTATACACGCTTTTATTTTTGACACGGTTCCTAAGAGGCTTCTCTTCTTCCTTTTGACTAACATATTGAGTAACAATACTCACTGCCCCCGCTATAATCTGCCAATGTTCTCTCTTTCGAAGCTTCCGCCAACAACAAACAAGATTTTGGGAGTGGGCCAGGCACCGACCAAGCAAATTGTTGAGATAACTGCTCTCCTTGGTTGAAGAAGGATACTTATGTAAATTTTGGCAATATGTTGTAATCAGTGATAACGGAAACTGGGAAAGAAGCCTCCTGTAGCAAATGACCAAAAGACAAAACGTTAAGTATGTATCCTCGCCTTGGTGAAGATACAGAGTCATAATAATTGTCTTGTATTGGCCTTATTTCTTGAAAAATTAAATGGATTGGATTACAATTAATCCACAATAAAGAAGCAGTACCTCGGAAATGAAGCATTAAGCTAAAGAGTCAAACGAGCTGAACGCATTAAATTTAATCCCATTTTTAATGCACCTAGGCTTAAAATTTTAATCAATCAGCGAGTTATTTTTAGTCTCGTCGTCGTCGTCGAATTAGGTGGCCGATCAGGATCCCTATGCTCAGGATATAAAAACCCTTGCTTCACCTCATCAGCCAAATCTGAAATGACTCTCGCTCCTGGATGCACTTGCACTCCACACCGTGTGAGGCTGGAGGGGACCCATTTGGCCTTTCGGTTCCTGGCTGTCTACCTCCATTAACTGCTCATGCGCTTGGCAGAGGGCCACAGCCAGTTTCGGCGCTCCAATTATCTATCTAGCGCAGATGAGGGGGGGATCATGAAGCAAGCCACAGCAAATGTGGCAAATTAAAGTACATACTTGACTGGAAATTAAAGTTAATTTCAGTCTGACCTGTTTAATTTTAATTCGCCTTGTAAATTTTCAACCAAGTTTTATCCTCTCCCACCTGCCAGAATAAAGCCCTATCAAAAGCTAGCCGGATTAAAATTTTTAGTCGATGGTTTTTTGGTGATTGACTGGATGGATTAGAAGTGCTTAGATTAGAGTTCGATTTGTTAGGTAGATACATAGATTGAAATCGGAGTAGTAAGCAAGTTAGTTTTATTCCGACTATCTGACATTATAAACAGCTATAAAAACTTCTAATCCGGTTGATTTTTAATTCGTTTCATCAGGCCATTTTAGTCTTTCAAAAAATAAAGTCATCATGATTGCAGTTCCGCTATTTAGTATTCTGTTTATTTATTTATATTGCAAAAAGCTCTTCCAGAAAATGTAGATCACCATATGAAATAGATTAACACTTGCAACGAAAGCTCGCAATAAACAAAGCATTGTTATGGACAGCTTTTAGAAAATGTTATAAGCACAGTAAAGCTTAAAACCTGCCGTGTGTCTGGCTCATTAGAAAGGCAAGAAAAATATTACGCCAGCAGATGTGCCGTGCATAACCACTATTCACCAACTGCTTCGAAGGGGTCAGAAAAAAGTCCCAAAAGGCATAAAGTTATATTTCAAAGGGTGCCCTCAATGCAGCAAAATGCCCTATTGAAGTAGAGCCTCAGATGTAGACAGTGCGTATTAAGCACAAACTTGGACAAAAGATGTCAACTTTGTGAGCCTCCCTTTTTCGGAGCTTCTTGCCCTTAAAATCAATTCAGATTTTGGGAAAAGCTGAACACATGACTTGTTGACCAGCGGGTGGGGAAGCTCTGAAAAGAAGCAATTTAGGTCCTGCTTAATGTGAAGCTTTCTGTTCCCTCTTAACATTTTCTCATCATAGCACAATAAAGCATAGACTCGTGAAAGCATAGAACTGGGTCGGCTCGTTTTGGGTAGGAAAGGTTTTCTTTTGACGCCCTCAACTTTCTAAACATCTCTGAAAGTGCTTTCAAATATTGTCATTCAGAAAGTTTCAAACATTATGCTGACGACACTCTGCGAGCTGAAGTTTTCTTGTCCATCTATTTAACAAAACCCTCTTACAGCAAAATACAGTTCAAAGGGCAAGCGACAGCTCTTGCTAAATATAGTTCGACTTTTTCAGGTTTCAGTATGAAGGATGAAATTAAAGTCATAACAACGGTAGAATTTTGATGGGAAAGTTTGGCTCCACTTGAATTATGACTTTACAGATACTGATTCTACTGTATTGCTTCGTTTGGATGAGAAAGACTTGTTCATTAAACCTCGTGCCTGAAATTTGATGTGCTCACTTGTAGAACCCTTAGGTTGATTTCACAACAAAACCGAACCTGTATTTGACACCGACCATTACATAATAGAGTTTCTCATGTCCCGGTTTTGCTCATTAAAGCATCAGCACCGCCAGAGAATGGTAAACATTGGAATCCAGTTTATAACTTAGGAAAACTCCCCTTTGTAAATTAAACAAGGCATAGAGCTGGCTCTGGCATCAGTTCCAGCAGAAAAACTAGGCGTTGATTAAAATTTGGAAAGAAATCCACTCATCTGGATAGTGACACAGGTTTTGAGAGCTGCCTATTTGGTAGTGCTGAAGATAAAATGGAGATAAGCTTTAAGCTTTAGCATTTAGTCTAACTGAAAAGTTTAAAACTTAATAAATCTAGTCCTAAAAAATCTAAACCTAAAAACTTTAGATCCATACTTGTTACCAGCAAAATAGGATAAGTGGAAGTGGGAATTTGCTTTTCTGGCAACTGAGGCAGAGCCGCCTTTACGAAAAATTGAAATCAGGAATGAAATCTAAAGAAAACCTCACATGGCAAGGATAGAACCTAGTCGACCGGTTTGAAATGAAAAATACTTACAACTCAATTTTTAGTCAACGTCTTTGCACTGATTTCAACAGTTTAGAGTTCAACCACATGCCGAAGCCATGCTACCCTTTAAATCAGGAAAGACAACAAAGCAATCATTTAAGTTCACGATATATTATTAAAAAATTTGATATTCACTTATCTCTTCATTGTTTGCAAATTTTTTGCTCAGATTTATACTCAACCATCCGTTTCACAAAAACTATGCAGCTAAAGTCTAGCTAGAATATTTGTTAGAAGGAATGCTGTTTTGAAGAAATCATACATTTCTGAATGCACATTAATACTGAGAGAGAGACGTATTTGCCAAAATAGATGGAAACAAAATTCTTCAAATTCCAAATTGCCCTCTTTATGAGATCAGTCATTTAAACAATGGAGTCCCCCAGAGTTGGACATGGACACATTTTTCTTGACCGCGACCGCCCCGCGACCGCAACTGTCGTGACCGCGACCGCCCGCGTCCGCGACCGCAGCCCGCACGCTAATTTGTGACCGCAAAGTTTTGAATTATTAACCGTCAATTCTTTGGGAAAATCCACTTATTGTATATTTTAAGGCATTTCCAATGCTTTTACAAGCCACCTCACTCCAGTTTTATGCTTGTGCAGCTCAGATATACATTTTTGTTAGCGACATTAAAAATTACAAACAATTTTATTCTGTTGCTGCATTTGGCTTGTGCAAAAGTAGAATTCTGTGTGCAGGTCAGGGTGTATTTTCTTTCATGTTTTCCGGCTCGGTTACCAAGCAACCGACCAACCAGCATGCTATTAACGCTGCTTAAAGCGTTGGTTTCCTCCAATTTCCATCTAATAAATCAAATAATTTGCAAAATTGAAATTAAACAAATAGAGGATAAACAAATTGAAACCCCGAAACTACAGTAAGGACTAACAGTTTATGCTGCCTGTTCAACCATCCAAAAGTTTTAGCAAAATAGCAAAATTTGGCAAAATTTTTTCAAAATGTGAAGCTGATTATTTGTCCAACGAAGAAAAAATTTGGAATTTTGGCATTTGAAACAACAAATTGGCCAAAATTACCACGATTTGATAGAAATTTGCGGTCATTGCGGTCAAGAAAATTTGTCCACGACCGCGACCGCCCGCGGGTACCCGCGGGTACCCGCGACCGCGTCCAACTCTGGAGTCCCCAACCAGAAATGAAGTTGAATTCACGAACTGAGCGTAAAGCGTAAGGCTAGAATATCTCACAGAGGCTGCTATTGAGTAAGTATCCAGTTTGGAATGCATAGGCCGTCCGTAATTGGAGCTGCCAAAGCCAGTGCTATCCCCAGAGATTCTTCAGACCACATTAAAGTATACTAAGAAAATTTTTCAAATGTAAATGACTGGCTGGGCTAGATGGCATCTCTAAAATACAAGGATATCTGAAAGCAATAACCAAAATGATACTTGGACTTGGTGTACGGACTTGGGAGAAAGGTTACTCCCCCTAAAGTGGACTTCCCTCTCCCTTCTCTTGTAAAGGGTTCGCCCAATATTCGCAATTTCTGCAAAAACTCGCAAGCTTTTGGATGCAAAAATTCAGCTCCGGCTCAAGGGTGAAGCATGTATGGTTGATAGTAACCTGATGTGGAAAGATTCACAACTGTATAAAAACACAAGTGTAGAATATAAAACAGTATGTACGTACATGCTCTGCACAATAACGACTGACCTCCCACAACTAGGAATCTAAAATAGTGGATGTACGATCTTTTCCAATACTCTTATACCCTGTCAGTCTGTCTGTTTGTTTAGGGAAGATGTAAAGGTCGATATATTCTAATGGCTGGTGAAATTGACCGAAATAGATCTTGAAAACTGATGGCAGAATTCAAATACAGTATAAGCGAAGCGCAACCAACAGGCTCAGTTTTTTGATAAAAACTGTCTATTGTAGCCGTCAAGTCTTCGTTCTTACTTTGACCAAGAGTCTATAATACCAAGAGTGGGAAGCTTGGCTTTTCTTAATGGAAATGACCTGCGAGATGCTCGGCACATTAAGGCCAAAATCTCGGGGGGGTTACCACTTACCATTGTTCAGCATGTGTTTATATGCGTTTGAACTAAAACGCATCTGATTGGCTAATCGCCTACCTTATGTCAAATGTACGTGTATAAGCGGACCCCCCCGAGATCTTTCTTTGACCCATTCCCACAGTCTCGCATTTTCACAATAGCAATAAACTCATCGTATTCCGTCCAAATTATAGGTAATCTCTGGTTTACTGTGGCTTTTCATGTAATATATTTCACAGATTCCTTTAACAAAGACGATAATTGGCAAAATTTGGAGCTTCAGTTAATAGCATTTCGGGAATATAACAGAGCAGTTATGCCCAACAATCTTCTTCTATTTTTGTCAACCTCTTTAAAACAGGGACAGCCACATTTTGTCGAAACTAAATTCTGGCTCCAACCTCCTCTTTTCCGATTAATTGGGTCTCCAAAAAATGTTGATAAATTTCGACTTAAATTGTATCATAAACTACTTTCAGCGTTAGATATATCGCCAATCTTTCTTTTATCATATCTGGATTTTCCTAAATTGGCAAAATTTATCAATTCAAATTGGTGCATTTCTTCGCATGTCTTATGGGCAGATTGCTGCAACTTAATCAAAGAATAAGCTGCTTAAAGTCTCTTAAATCCTAACTAAAATAGATCCAGTCAAGATGCGGTCCCCCTGGCGAGAAAGGTTAAAGATTTTTGCCAGGAACACGACTCTGCACGGCGTTCGCGAGATCGTTCACGCCCCCAGTTCAGTCTATCGTCTAAGTTGGACAGTATTTTTCGTACTTGTTTTTGTGTTTCTTGCTGCACAGTTATTCTTAACGATGAGTGAGTATCAGTTGGGCCCAACGGCTATTCGTCTGTCCACAAAACCCATTCATGAATTTCCACCCATCAGAGTCTGTCCACAGAATTGGCTGAATGAAACCAGAGCGAATGAACTGGGACTGTTTGACGATGAAATTCGGTACGTTCTGGATCATCTCAGATACTACGATCCCAGAGAAGCCGAGGGTACTGCTAATGACATTCTAAACGACAGTTGGGCTGATAAATTGGTGAAAGCTGGGAATAATGTTAAAGTAAGGACAGTTTTGAATAATACGCAATAAGCTGGTTGGTTGGGTTGCTGCTAGTTAAGCTACACTTAGAGTACATCATAGTAAGGCAGGCGTCACGCTTGTAACATATCCACTCTATGTTAACGGCTGAACCCGTGATCCAAATTAATCCATTTCCTACTGAATTAAAAAATTCACTTCCTATGTTTGTGCTAAATTTAAATTTCATCTATATTTGAATTTAAGTTCTACTTTTAAATTTTTGAAATTTTTAGACAATTATGAAAAGGGCTGGTATAGAGTCTCTCGATGTGTTGCTGGATCAGATCAGTTTTGATGCCGGTGACCTGTTTATATCAAACATGTTCATCAGAAGGCAGGCCTACGACAGAGGCGTCTGTTTTCACTTTCACGGAATGTCAAGGATGGAATCGAGTGAATACGAATATCACAGAGCAGCTGTAGGTCATATCACTGTCCTGTCACTGGCTTCAGAACTACCGAAATATAAAAGCGGTGTTCTTGAAAAGCTAATTTTGCCTGGTTCACATATTCTCAGTGTTGGAAATTCCATTTATGCTTTCGACTGGCATCAAATAATACCGGGCACAAACTACAACATACTGATCAATCCTAGGTACCGTATCTTTCTGAATCGGAAGGAGTCACCGTGCACACTGAGCAACGTGACCATTCCTGACTGTATTAAACACTGCACAGCCAAAACGGGTTTGGGCTGCTTGGCTGGCTGCACCTGGTTCATGGGACAAGTGGTTCCTTTCGACAACCTGTGCAGCTTTCACGCGCTATCTCGACTGTCATTTAGCGACGTTGCACCAGAAAAAATTCTAATCTGCGGACACAGTAGCTATGACAGCTGCAGCAAGGATTGCATCCTACCATGTCGTGGGTGGGACTACCAGGTGTCCCTGTTTCCCCGAGGCGCTGCCTTTGAGCCAGGTGCAACTGCAGTGGTCTCTGCTCTGGCTCATAACAGCTGGCACGCCACGGTCATGGAGGAGTACTACACTTATTCTCGCAGCACGCTGATCAGCAACGTGGGTGGTCTGCTTGGTCTTTGCTTTGGAGCATCTTTGCTGTCAATTGTTCAGTTAGTCTTGTACTGTATTTGTGGGATATTCAGGAAGGAAAGTGATGAATGTGGGGATACTGATGGGATCAGCATGACACCCCGACAGCTCAGCTCAGCTGGTGGTGTATCAGAAGCCTAGACAATCCGATGAAAGTATAAAAGAACGAACTGGGACCTGGTGTAGGTTGTTATAAAATTTCACAAATAATCATAAACTAAAATGTAGGGTGTCAGCATAAAATAAAATAAAACAGATACATAGTATGGAACACTAACTTTAATGTTGTCCATCAGTCAGTGTCCGTGTACGAAGAGGACATTTGATTTTCAAATGCGGAGCAGTAACAAAAATCAAATGTGATTTTCGCCTTTATATCCGCATAAAATTCTAAAGCTGTTGCAAGTTTGATTTTCTATGTCAGGTTGAAAAGTAAAAATCAAGCTGTATAGTCCGATTGGAAAGTGCAAGCTTTGAATTACATATCCTACTGTACATGTAGAATTTAGGCATGCATTTTGGAACAATCCAAAAAATGTTGAGGCGAGATAAATCTAGTCACCGAAAACGACTATGCTTCATTACCTTTATTAAACAAATCGTCAAAACAATCATCAAAACACATAACTTCCTAATTTTACTGCTGTCGTTTCTTTTCCCCCCTTGCCTGTTTCCCCTTATGAAAACATCAGCAGAGATTGGGTCGTACTGCTCTGGCATTCTTCGTATTCACAAGAAGGAGTACCTTCTCACAGCTACTGGCCCTATTTTATCTTCATTTTTATCCCTATCTTCACTATTTTGGAAGATGCATGCAATGTACAGGGCTCTCCACGGAGGGATGTACAATTTGGGTCCTGTTCCGTCCCGAGCATTTTACAATTTTACAATCTCGTGTGGCCCGTCCTACTGTTTTTCCATCTTTGGTGAAGGTCCCTCAACCCAGTGAAAACCCCGCTTCCTCACAAATTGCCTGGGACAAAATCACAAACTTCATGCAAAGACTGTGCGGACTCGAGACTCTTGTAGCTCTCAGACCATTTTCTTCATTTTGGTATCAGGGCTGACAGTACGCTGGTCAGGATTAACCCCTAACGACAAGCCGGTGCTGTTGTTGCCTTCCTGCCATAAATTATTTCAAAAGGAGTACATCTCGTGGATTGATGCCTGGAATAGTGTATAATTCTTACAGTTCGCTGTTAGCTGGTGGTGATCCCAAGCCGTCCGGGTTACGTTCGCATAATTTCTCAATGTGGGAGTGCTAAACCGCTACCTTGAGGAATGATATGGTGATAGGATATACCCTTTCAGCAATTTTTAGTTTAGTTGTCCTGTTGTCAGGTCGCAGAATGACTTTGCTACACCTTATGTTTGAAAACCAATTGTCAGGACAAGTCGGGATTACAAAGACAATTTCCAGAACAATTTCCAATTTCCTCAATTTCCAACAATTTCCAAACAGTCTCCATAGGAAGTTAACATGGAAACAAGTAAGTCCAGGTTGACGGTTTAGAGGTTAAGGATTATTGGCGAGTACCGACATGTAATGTGGGTGATAGCGACTGCGCTATTACGCCCTTTCCAGTATTTACGTTTCATTCTTTTTCTATGTTTCTCCCAAAATTTCCTAAAAGTCTCTAAAACTCCCCCTATGTAATTGTTGTAATTTTTATGCTCGGTCTGGAAAGATAGATCATGCACGTCAGCAGACGCTAACAAAAACTGGTTTTTTCCAGTTTGCCTTCGTTTGATGCTGACTCAGACTTGTTGACAGTCAGTTGGGAGTTAGTTTTCACCATGTACGGCTGCTCATCTTTTTGGGGTTCCCCCACAGTTCGAATTTCATCCACGGGCCTTAAACTTCTTTGATTTTTCGCTGTTCCATTTTTGTACTAAAACCCTTTTTGACCTTTTCTATTTAACCCACCTAAACACTCTAACAATTCTCCCCCTTTTTCACCTAACTTCTAACTCGTCCCGCCCTCTGTCTCTCTCCTTCTGCGGAGTTGCCCCCGTTGCTTATTTCTGCTGACCCCATTGGTTTACATTTACTGTTCTCGCCCCGACCCCTTTTTATACTGTGCTACCTTTCCCCCGTTCTGTGCTATTCTCCCTGTTGTGCTTGATAATTCTCTGTCCCTTTATATTGTGCGGGTAGCCCGCAATCCTTTATTCTGTACCACTTCGGGTAGCCCGAGTGGTCTTTTCTGTATTTTGTGCCCATTAAAATTGCCAGTTGTCCAATTTTACTTTATTTAATTATTATTACGGTATTTTCTGCTGCTGAAATCGCTAGGTAGATTTCTGGGAATAGCCCGGAACTTCATTATAACTGAGCCCAGAATTTTGTGTGTGTCCCCCAACTTTTGTCTGGCGTCCCCCAAAATTTATCCCTCCCCCGTGGCGAGGCAAGTCGGTGGGTTGTGAGCCGCCTGGACTAAAAATCTCCACCCGCAGTCCAAGGTCAGCGTTCATTGCGCCCAGTCCTAAGTAGTGGCGTTTGAGCCTTGCGGTTTAATTCCCGGCTCGCCCATTACAGACACACCGACACCGTATGATTAATTTACAAACAAATTGACATTCGTAAATACTGATCAAATACAGAATCAAAATATTCGAGGCACAGCAAGTGACGTGAAAGATAGCTTTCTGGGCCACTGAATTCTGTTTTGCGATTCATCATGTCGTTAGCTCCGTTTAAGCCTTAAGCCAACCTCCGTTTTGGTGTTTTGTTAAATTTTGCCCCATTTAGACCCACTTGGGTGTGTTTATTTGCGCAGTCCTATACCTTACGTTTGGGTCTTATCTCGATTACCCCCCACCACTAAAAGTCCTTAAAACTTGACCAAATGAGCTAAAATTTGGTGTGGGTATATTTTCGACCACGCTGGTTTCAAATATTGCAAAATTTTTCGATTTCGCGAAATTCGATTTTTTTTCGATTTCTAAGGGGGGACCAAGGGAAACCGAAAAATTTTTTGTCTTCGTTTTTGCTGAAAAGATGTATATAGCGGTTTTCGGGGTCGTAGAACGTGAATCTGAAGTTCGTTTTTCCAATCAGCTTTTTCTTAGCTCAGTACAAGCTAAAGATTTAAGCTTAAAATGTAAGCTTATACTGAGCTAACGAAAGGTTGAATCGAAAAACGGACTTCAGATTCGTGTTCTACGACCCCGAGACCCCCTAGAAACATCTTTTCAGCAAAATCGAAGACAAAAACGTTTTTGGTTTCCCTTGGTCCCCCCTTAGAAATCGAAAAAAATCGAATTTCGCGAAATCGAAAAATTTTGCGATATTTGAACTCAGCGTGGTCGAAAACATACCCACACCAAATTTTAGCTCATTTGGTCAAGTTTTATGGATTTTGAGTGGTTGGGGGGTAATCGAGATAAGACCCCGAATTTTTTTGGTGCTCTCATTTTCCTGTTATTTTTAATTTAATTCCTTGTGGTTGGGCAGTCCAACTCTGGAAATTAGTGTCACTTGGGGTAGTCCAAGTGGCATTTATTGCCTATGAGAATAACCAGCAATTTTCTGCCCCCCCGAATCCAAAGCCGGCAAATCCCCCCCAGCCCCAAAAATTTCCGGAGGGAAAATAAAATTTTTGAACATTTTCCTTCTGATTCTGGAGCCTGTCCCGGAATCAAATCCTGTGTTGTTGGACGACATAATTCCCAACTGGTGGATTATTTCCCTTTTACTGGACCGATTTATTGCCAAATTTGATTCCGACGATTGTTCCGGAATCAAATCCTACGTATCAGCTGGAATATCCTGTGGCCACCCAGTGGATTATTGCCCCCTGTGGAGTGATTTCCTGCTTAATCAGGGTCGATTTTTGGATCTGGCCCAAATCCTGGTTTTTTGTCCCCGTATACGTACGTAACCCCGGAGTTTTGTGTCCCTGGCTTAGAAAAACCCCAAGTCCCTGTTATATAGGTATATCCTGCCCCGAAAAACCCCATCTTATCCCGGTCCTGCCCGAAAATTGGATATACGTATATAACTTTTTCGGTAAGTTGGTGTTATGGATAATATGATATGATATGATATGGTTAAGTTATGGATAATCACCCCCCCCCCCTGATGACGATCTTTTCGATAGTAAACCCAGAGTGCCCCGAGCTCCAAACTACTCTCCCCCGACGGCGGGGCCATTTTCAGAGGTTCTGGGGAGCCCGAATCTTCTGCCCATATCCACCTCGGTTCTGATTTATGTGCCGAGGGTGACCGACGCCCCACTCTGGAATTTCCTCAAGATGGAGGTAGGAGTAGCCCCTCCCAACATGATTCAACGGTTGATTTGGACGGCTCTGACCCGAGCGAGGAAGATAAATTCCGCACTCGAGCCCGGTGGAGAAAGCACCAGGACCAATTGGCCCAATTGTCTGGCACCGGTTTTCCCACAAAAACCCCCCTTGTGGACCGCTTAAGTGGTTCGGGGCCTGTCTCGCCACGGTCCAGAAAATTCATGCCCCCTGTCCTCCGACCTCGAGCTACCTCTGAGGGAGCTCAAAATTGCCCAAATCGCCGGTCTAGCCAACATTGGGCCATAACCTCCCCCTCATCCGGCTTGACGTGGGACAAGTCGGGTGACGTGCAGAATCGCCAGAGCTATGACGGTGAAACACCCCCTTTAATTTCTAATGATTCATACCCCTCCACTTCGGGAAATTCGACGAATTCTGCTCCCTCCGTCCTGAACCGCCGTCGGAAAAATTCCAGCTCAAACCAAAACCCCCTCTGGGTTATTGTCCTAAAGTCCCGGTGTGTCCTGGATGGGCTCCTCCTCCCCATCAAACCCATTGGAACATTTTTATGAATATTCCCCGCATACCCCCGGATATCCTAATCCCCATTTGCCTACTAGGGAAGGCCTGGTAGCGCAGACCTGT
Organism: Trissonchulus latispiculum; assembly: GCA_030248195.1. NCBI lineage: Eukaryota > Metazoa > Nematoda > Enoplea > Enoplida > Ironidae > Trissonchulus > Trissonchulus latispiculum. The sequence goes on from JASAND010016984.1 coordinate 21,272, forward strand.
CCGTCCGCGAAACGCCATGCCAAACCCATTTCGGCCTCTAGAGGAACGAAACCATATTGAGTTCGAATTAATTCCAATTCTTACCCCCGGAGTCACAACTCCAGAACTCATGGGTCCAGGTTGTGCTTCTGGTGCACCCAAGAAGGGCACGGGTGGCAGTACTGTCCCATCCGTATACGCGCAGTCGACAACCTGGGGCCCAACCACCCCGGATTCCTACGTATGTTGGCGAGACCGAAGGTGACGGCCAGCCTCCAACATCAAGTGCAGACCTCCCCAAGCCAACAAGGAGGTGACCTGAGTGACCTCCAACCCCAACCCAGTCCTCAAGCTAATCATCAACCCACTTCCCATGGCCTTTCCCAGAACCAGGGAAACGCCAACCTGGGGCGCCGTCAGTGAACCCCGACGTGAACCCCCGGTTTGACCCCTACCCAGTTAATATGGCCCCTGTGTATGAAGGGACTGATAACGTTTGGATGGTCAATCTGAGCTCAGAGGAGCCCGAACCCTTACCCTATTTTCAACCAAATGGTCATCACCCAGAGTCAAACCAATCCAGGACGGTCTCAGTGTCCTCTTGTTCAACGGAGTATACCCCACCCCCACCCTCCTCCTAATCCACGAAACCCCCAGCCTGTTTGACCACGAGGTCGAATTCCCTACCCAGTCCGACGCCGCCTTTCCTTTTTGGAGCCCAAACGCAAACGAACTTGTCAGTGGAGGCCACAGATTAGCCTATCCACCAACCCTGACTCCAGCCCTCAGCCTGCACGAGAAAATTTGGTGTTGCGAGGTTTCGAAAGGCTAAATCATCGGCAGTGGAATCCCTCTCGCTGATGCAACGGGAAGCCCGTAGCGTCCATAAATATCCAATTGGAACCTATTCCCTCCTTAATTAATCCACTGTTGACACCCAAAATTTTACCCGTTACAAATCGTGTACGTACATCTAACAAAGTATGTACACATTCCACCCCTAAGTTTATTCTAAGCCCTGGGGAGATGTTGCTGGCTGGCGAGGGCCAGCAACACCTCCCCAGTACCTCGCATCACCAGGATGGTCCTACTGCGGATACCCCTCCCACGGACTCCACTCGCAATGCCCCTGGAAAATTCCACCACATGCGCGATAGAGGAGACTACTCCTGGAAAATAGTCTCCCGACATTCCAAACGTGCTCGTCACGGCCACGCCTCCCATACTGCTATTTCCACTAACCCCTTTGGCCCTGATCAGTGGGCTCCGCGCTACGAGTTGGGCGACATGTTCCAGGATTCCCGAGAGTCGCTCAATCCGGTGGAAACCACCAGCAGGAATTGCATTCAATGGCCCTTAAAGCAGTCGAGAAGACCCCTGAGGACTTCTCCAAAACCATGAACCTTACCCGCCAAATATTCGGCGAATTTGAAAACCTGCTGTTGGACTTTCTGGGCCGAATTCGTCAGGGCATGGAGGAGCTGGACATGTCCGATCAACTCTGCCAGCCCCACCAGTCCACCGGAAGCGACTCTTTGCCCAAACCTAAAAGACCTCCTCGACCCCACCTTTGCCAGCGGTCTCAATCTATGGGAGAGCTAACCTTGCCAACCGAAAGCCCAACCCCTGCTGCTACCAATGAGCCTCAGCTGCCAACCCCAGCGGCTATTTCTACTACCCTCCCTACCCGAAATACCCCAACTCAGGTTTTGAAGGTTGAGGACCCTGAGACCCAGTCCAAACCCACTCCTCTCCTGGGAGAGCTAGCCCATCAAACAGAAAGCCCCACCCCTGCTGCTACCAATGAGCCTCAGCTGCCAACCCCAGCGGTCATTCCTACTACCCTCCCTTCCCGAAATACCTCAACTCAAGTTTTGGAGGTTGAGGACCCAGAGAGCCAGTCCAAACCCACTTCTCTCATCAACCTGAATGACCCAACTCAATCCTTCGAAGCCGAGGACGCTGAGGCCCAAGATACCCCTGACCATGGACAGACAGGTCCCGTCAGTGACCTCCTTCAAGCAATCCTGATTGGTACTACCCCCTTTTTTGTGTCCCAACGTACTCATCTATCCCTCAAAAGAAGTCCCCACATACTAGTAAGTATTTTTGGTGTGAGGGCCTTAGCCCTTTTGGAATCTGGTACGAATGTCTGCTACATCTCCAAGGCATTTTTCGACCGTGTGAATGCCTCCGGTACCCTCTCTCTTGCCCTTCATACCCCCGCGGCTTCCAAATTCTCCACAGCTGCGGAGGATACGTCCCTTGACATATTGGGAAAATGTGAAATACCTTTTTTGTGCAATGGGCACAATTTCTCTTTTCTCTTCCACGTTGCCCAAGGTCTGTACCAAGATTTTATTATTGGTTATGACCTTATGGAAAAACATGACTGGGCCGTAGTCCCTAAGTCCCATTCCCTTTCAAACCCCACGTGGCAGACATCTCTCCTTACCCTAGATGAGTTACGGGCACTGGCCGATAAATTTGGTATTACCGTAAAGAACAGTGTCATTTCCGGTAACCTTATCCAAACCCCGATAATCTCAGGCATCTGCAGTCCGCCTAGTTGCCTGCGCACATGGCATGCCAATATTAGCAACACTTGGGATCTTGCTGTTGCTACCCCCGAAACGACAACCTTGCCCAAGCCTATTAATACGTTATCCCCATGATCTATGTATCCCATGTCCCGAAATCGTTAAACGGAAAACCCGTAATAATATATTTTTGTAAGTTTTAAGAGTTATGTCGGATAACTCCGGGGCCCTGCTGGTGAGGACCCTACTCCCCATGTTTTTTATTAGGGTTACGCTACGTGGTAACTCAAAAAGGGTCTGGAGTGTTAGACCCTTCACCTTGCCCGACATGGTATACTCACCAATCCCTCCGCTTTAATTATTGTCCCTCTACCTTCCCTTAGTTCATTATATTTAGCAGCTGCACCGCTCTCTTTAATAAACCTGATGCATCAGTATAAATACGTAGGTAGGTTGTTTTGATTAAATGATGGTCTATGTGTTAGTTTGTGGTATAAATGTATTTTTTCGTGTATTTTTTGTATAAATGTCACTAGGGTCAAAAACTGTAGGACCCTATAATTGATTATTTTTATATTTTCTAAACTCTTGGGGTTTTCTCTTTTAATTCAAAGATGGGGTTTTCCTAGTATAACTATACTTTTGCATAATTATGCGAATTCTATTTATTCTCTTAGTTCTTACTTTATTATTCATATAATCTAATTTGGGGGTTTTCTCTATTTTTTCCTGTTCCACATTTACTATGACTCCTTATTAGTTTTATGTACGTATACTAATAAACACCAAACTTCTTCTCCTTTGGGGTCCTACATACGTATGTGCGTTTTGATTCCTAGGTATATGTGTTTATTTGCTTGGCATAATATATGGTTATTAAAGTAGTATGTTTCTCTAACCTTTCCTATTTTTCCCTCCCGGCTAGTGCGTTTGTTTTGCGTCTTGCATACGTACAGGCAAGACTGTAGGTAGGTAGTACCTCGTCACCCAGGACCGCTGGATCCGTCCGGTCCTACGTATGCAACTGTATACCATCTCCAGTTTTTTATGTTTTTCTCAATATTTCGACCGTTGGTCGAAATGAGGCCAATCTGCTCGATACGGAGCACGGCCCACCCTTCACACCCTGTTTGGCATATTTCAAAGTGGTTTTGAAATCCCAAACTTCCTCCCTTTGCCATTTTCCCAAAAACCTGTCCTGTGCCCTGCCCTTTACCTTGGCTTTTTCGTTCCCTCCCCTAACCCTTCGTTCCCTTACCATTTCGGTAGTTCAGTCCTAAAATATTGACACTGTTCTCACCCCAGCCACTCCCTCTCTCTCAGAATTCTTATCCTTGCTGTGTATGCACTGCTCTTTGTATGTTTCAGAGCTGGTGCTCCAACTGCGATTTCAGTGCTTTATTTTAGCAGTTTAGTGGATACTGAAGTCGATCCCTGTGCGAAGTTGGTATCCGTGACTCTGGCTTGCCTATGAGCCAGAGGAACTCGATTAATTTTCGTGAAGGATTTATTTGGCCCAGTATTCGACGACTTGATGTTCCTCAACCCCTCGACATCAACAGTTTTGATAAATTCTCAGAACTTGATTGAGCCTTTTGGAACCCGGTGCTACCGATGAGCCGGAACTCCCCTGGCAGAGAGACTGGGTAGCCCGGCTCTCAACCCCCTTCTAACTCCCAAAACCTTTTTCAACTGCCACCAGATTCCCAACACTCCTCTGCAGGCCTGTCCGCGGGGACCCCAGCTCGATCCTCCCTATCCCAGTTTTTACTATTAACCTTAACATCCGGTATGCCGAACAACCCCCAGTTCCTAGTCACGGATCTGCGAATGCTGATGGCGGCAGACCGCCATCCCGCCCAACTGGTACTCCACCACTAACTGGTGCTGCATGATCGAGTGGGTAGCCCGCTTGAGACGCACTGCAGCTCCCCAAAAACCCCAGGTGGAACGAGAAATGTCCACCTGGACCCGTCAGGAAACTGACCGGTCCGGATTTCTACGCGAACCCTCGGCTAGCCTATTTTGCCTTACGTCGGAGTATCAGTTCCCCAACCCCAAAGAGCAGACCCGTTGTACCCATGGTATGGAACCTCTTCCCCACCATGATGTCTATACCCATGCAACACTGGCTCACCGGGCAGCCCGGCAAGTCAATGCTCGTGACCTCCAAATGGCTCTCCAGTTAGTCTGCCGTGAGATTGCCTATGGTCCCCGCGGTGCCCAGGACGTCTTGCAACATAGACGTCTGAGCGCTGGCCCCCTTCGCCGGGCGGTGGAATTCACTGCCCTGGACGGACGCCCTTCCCGTCGACAACGTCTCTGCCCTTTATAAGGAGATCTTGTTCGTCGGTCCCTGGAAACCCCCTCCCCCGGACCACCCCTTCCTGATTTGGTCCTCCCTCCCCACATGTCCTTCGCGAATCGGTTTGTATTCCTCTGGTTCATTATATTTGCTGCTGGTCCGTGTGGTAATACCCTCTACTGCAGTGGGCCAAGATCGACTGGCAACGAGTTACCGTTGGGCGCCATGGTCAGCCTCACCCAGCTGACCCGTCCAACCGTCACCGTCGACAGCAAACTCCACTCCCTCCAATTGCGGATACGCAGGACTCCTTTTGCAAGACGGGACACCTCGGGTAGCGTTGGATCCGCCGAGAGCGCTACCTCCGGTGCCGGGCGTGCCCAGGCTGCAGGCACGCAATCCCTCTCTGCCCCAGCCCAGGCTAAACCTCAGCCAAAACCCCACCCAAAGGCCTAGTCACCTCCTCGACCACAGACCCACCAGAAACCCCCTGCCCACCCTCAATCGCTAGCGGAAGTGCCACAGCGGCCCAGTACCCTCCCCCAGGCAATCCAATCCTCGTGGTGGTCTTGCTCCCCCACCGCTCATCCCTCCAATTGGCGAATGGATGTCGCCACCACCTTAACCTTGTGGAAAGACGTCCCCAGGTTCGGTTTCCGCCAGTCTACCGAACCTGCTTCCGGTCGCGTTCAGCAGTTTCCTCTACGTCTGTCGAAATAGCAGACGAAGTACAGCATCCTCATTAACCGGCTAATTTAGAGACTCACTTGGCGGCAGCCCAGAGAGGATTTGCTCCCTCTGCGCCGATTGAGCATCGCTGCCGTTCCACTACCCGTAACTCTACTGAACAGCGTCGACCACCCCCCCCTGGTCTCGACCGCGACCGGAAGAAACTACTCGAGGCTACCTTCCTTTTTCTGGGCCACAGCAGCCCTCTTATCTTCTTCTCTACCTTCCTGGATATCCCCCGCCAGCGGATCCTGGCCATGGCGGAGCGGCGGCGCCGAGGCCTGTCCCACCCGCCCTCCTTCGATAACCGCAACGTTCCTGCCAGTCTTCGAGCGGCTCCCCTGGTTATGGACATTAACCGGCATAGTATCTTTATAGCCGACAGCCACCCCAATCCGATGTCGATGGATGTGTACTGCTGGCAGCTCTCACCCATTACAATCCTGTCTTCCCCCAATTGGCGAATGAATCCCTTCTACTCGACCCCCGTTCCCCGGTCCTCCGTGGCTGGTAGGCCGATACTCTCCCTTGCCCTGTTTTCTCCTGCTCGCCCTGCCCCTCCCGTCGCTTCATACTAACATTTTACCCCTAATTCTGGCGAATTTCTAACCAACACCGTTGGACATTATTGGCAACCCATGATCCGTCCATCCCCTGGTCCTGCCCATCGACAGCGTTCCCTACTGGTTTTACTTGGTCCCATTGATATCCCCATATGACGCTCCCTAAACACCATCCCATTCCTGGATGTTGGACCCTATTTTATGGATTACAATTATATTTCTATTATGCTATTTATGCATGCGTCAAAATGTTTAGCACAAAGTGTTCCCTCACTTTAGGCTAATCTGCGTTCCCTCATATGCTACTTTAATTATTTGTCGTAAGCAAATGTGTGTAGAATAATTAATGTGAGTGATAAATGCTAGCAACACGTAGGCTTACTTTAAGACAAGCCTACCTTTGGCCTGCATGAGTTTCATTAAAAATAGTAAGAGTGTGAAACAGGCGCCTGCTCTCTTTCAAGTAACTCACTTAATGTGAGTACGTAGATTATGCGCAAAGTTTAATGAATTTAAGTACGGCTACTGAAGACGCGACGTTCACGTAAACTACACTAGAGAGGGCAGCTTATGATTAAAGTACGTAGGCTGCGAACATTTTGAGTACGTTATTAAACGCACGCCATTGTTAGTAGTATTTCTTATAATAGACCTTCATAAACTACACTACTAAAGGAAGTTCCTTATGATTAAAGTATGTAATCTATAGAAATTTGGAGTTTGTTATTAATGCTGTCTGCTGCTGTTAACAGCATTTCTAACAATAACGCTTGGTTTTATGATCCCGTTGCTTTTTCTAAGGATCTGGATAAAGACGTAAAAGTCAACTGAATGGTCCAAAATTATATACAAAACTCTTTATAAGAATTTCTTTATATAAGTTGCAAGCCCTCACTGAGGCAGTATCTTAATGCAAATTAAATCCATAAATGATTTGTTGCACTAGACGTTGAAGAAGGTTAATTAATTGGATAACTGAACTTAACCAAAGGACCACTGAAGAAGTTGCAAGCGTCAATGAAGCCGCACCTTCGATTAAGGACAACTCGAAACAACTTTAAGGACGACTGTAATTTAACCAAAGAAGTACTGCCAAGGTTGCACGCTTCAATGAAGCCGACCTTCGTTTATATGCAGTTTGAATCTGACAGACGTGCAATTAAGCATACTTATTCTGTCCTTGTATAAACCTCCACATGTACGTTGAAACAAATCACAGCTCTAACAGTTTAATTATGTATTTGGTATTTCATGGATTAAAGATAAGTGAACACCTAAAGCCGCAAGTGCAAACTGCAGCTTCTTAAAATATGGTAGTATTTTGTTGTTCATGGTTTTCAAGACTATGGTCATATTCGAAATCCTAAAATTACTAAACCAACAAGTGCAGAAGTATAGTGCATGCACTATTCATGAAATTCAAGAGATCAAAGCTGCAAGTACAGCGCCGCGACCGCAACTGTTTTAAATGCTAAATCTACTTAACTTGGTTATCAAGAATTCAAGACAATGTAAGAACGTTTCTGTTTTCAAAAGACATTCTTTTGAATGGTTTCAATTAACCGTGCAATAAGCCTGACGTTAAATCTGAAGTACCTTTGTTTGGCCATGGATTTTAAGTATTTGAAACTGGAAGTGAAAGTCCAAATGAAGTGGCACCTATTTAAGTGAATACATTGACATCAGGCGGCTGACTTATATGCGCGAAACTTGCGGTTGTAATTTCATATTTCACTTAATTTTAAGATCAATACGCTTACACCAATACATGGACCCGTGCACACATATACATACTTATGTATACATAGTCATTATATCCATAGAATCAACGAACCGCTCGTTTTGAATATGTATCCACTAACATTTGTCCAGTTTAGTCCTATACACGTAGGGTTTGTTGTTGTCAAAATCTAAAAGACTACATGTGTAGTCTTACACACACTACTATGCTTTTGTAAATGGGGGAAGTCGAAATCATAGGTGCCACATTAAGGCAAAGCGTAAAGGCAAAATCAGTACACTTCAAGTGTGAAGTGCATATGCATAAAGCATGCATAACACACACACACATACACACACACACACACACATACACACACACATACACACACACACACACACACACACACACACACACACACACACACACACACACTTTACACTGAAGTATAAAATGAGATAGAACTTTAATTCCATGTCAGCAAGTATTAGGCTTTTTGAAGGTTAGTCAAAGACAAGACTTTCTTAGTACAAATCAGTCGGGATTTGTGTAATCGTTTCCTGATTACAGACCTACTGGGATGGTTGTTAGACCAGACAACCATTTGTAGGACCAGACATAACACAAAACGGAAAAATCTTTTTGCTAATCTAGCAAGTCCTACCTAGCCATATTCACAGTGAAAGCTCTAATCTGAGATATCTAGAAAATATAATACAAAAAATGTTTGCCTCGCCGGGTGCTTTAAGAATTGTATAATGTTGCAATAGTTTATTGAAAAAATTAACTCGGCGCACCTATAAACCGATGCCTAAGGGCTATTGCCAAACAAAGCAGCGAGGTCAAACCAAGATAAAAATACAAAAAATGCACATTAGAAGAACACAAAAATATAACAATCATGAATGAATGACATTCAACGTAATGAAACTTTATTTTTGGAAAAACTGAAAATCTGAAAAATTCCGCATACAGGATTGGATAACTGGCAGAAACCTGTGGCGGTTCAGTGTTGGGGCCCAAACGCTTCCAAGCGCATTGCTGTGGCGCACGCTGAGACTGAGTTACAGGACGGGAGAATCGATCATTGATCCGGCTACTACTCCTAAGCTATCAGATCTAAATTGATCTGATGTGGTCGTTGGCGGGATTGAAATCGATCAAGAGCACTAGATCCCCTACGAATCCCAGTCAGGGGAGTTTTGTGTAGCTGTCCTTGACAGGGATTTCGGGAAGGCACACCAACTCCGGGAAGCGGGCGGACCCACAATCCAACATTTGCCGCTCGTCGACTAGATGGCAGCGCCATTACCAGATCCAACACCGAATCGTCAGCATAGCTTTCTCTTCTAAAATCAAGTGAAATATTAGATAGGATAGCTTGCGATAGGAAAGAAGTTTAATAATAGTCTTTTTACATCACTAACCACCAGTAGAAATTACTAAGGCATTTGCTGCTATACATGTACAAGTTTGCGAAAGCGAAATCAAGTAATTCTTTATAACACCACTAAAGAAATCTACCTTTTGGAAGCATAACGATTTTACTGTGTCTATACACACGCAAAATGGCTGGGGGGTTACCCCATAGTTTCCCTGGAAATTTTCGTTGGGGGGGGGGGGCAAACTTCGAAAATTTGGTGGTCGATCCCCGAAAACTGATGGGGAGTACCCCCCGAACCCCCCCCCCCCAAAATTCGGACCTCAGAAAATTTAAAAAATGGCCTAAAAAACAAAATTTTCTGTATTTTAACGCTTTTTTGTCAAAACAAGGCTTGTTTTTCTCGTTTTAGGCGTTTTTACACCGTTTTAAACCGATTTTAAGCCAAAATTTGAGAAAAATTTTCAAAAACTGACCATTTTTTAGCAAAATTTAGCTAACTTTTTGGCCCCAAAAAGTGCTGGGGGGGGGGGTTCCGGGGGGGTAACCAAAAGTGGGGAGAGGGATAGTAAAAAAATCTGGGGGGGGGGTAAAGTTGGTCGAAAATTTTTGGGGGAGATGCCCCCCACCCTAGGGAAGCTATGGGTTACCCCATTATTACACCTTAACTATGCCCTCCCCATCTCTCGTTTTTAACACTCCACCCCTCCTGTCGCCAGCCGCAACTTTGTTTAGCCATTTAACCTTGTTTTCGGAAAGATGTAGAGAATTCAGGAAGTGTCTTAATGCGAAAGGCCTTTGACCCCGCTTAAAATTGAAGACCTCATTTCTCTAGTAGTACTCTTACTATTCCCTTTAAATGAAAACTGAACTACATGCATACTACATAAGTATATATACTTATAGTTATGTATAACTATACACACTATGAGGTTAATTACTTTCAGTGCCACTATTTCACATTTTTGAATAAAATTTTTCCAACGTTAACACCAATCGCTTTATATATATATATAGACTTCTCTTTAACATGTGAACTTTATAAAACTCGCACGTATTAAACCTCACACGCATCTAGCTGACACGCCTGCTTAGACTAATTATTTGTCATTAAGGTCTTTAAACTAGCGTTAGCTTTGTATGCATGCGCGTACGTACTTTCAAAGCGTTCCCCCGTTGCGCTAACGCCAAATAAATTGACTAGCTTGCGCTTGCTTGCAAGCTATGTGAAGATAGGTTAAAGTTCGTAGGCCACCAACCGAGCTTTAACAAATAGGCGTTGGAATATGCTAGACACGTATGCTTAGAAACATTAAACTTCATCTGAAGGCTAATGAAGCTTTAATCATTTAGCGTGCTTGTGCGTATGTCGTGTTTACCTAAAGTGAGGGAACACTTTGTGCTAAACATTTTGACGCATGCATTATATGGACTCAGATTAATTACTGGACTTGCGACGGCGCCATTCCTCCATTTTTGCCACTGTTATGATCCCCGTCCCTTACAGCTGAACTATGATGGACATTCTCTGGCCCCTGGAAAAATTCTTGAAATAGTCCTTCCCTCCAGTTCTGAATTACATCCGCCAAGAAGAATGATTTTGGTGGTATAATGGAATTGTATAAAACTTCTTTGCTTGTTATTTGTTTCTGTATTTTCTTAGGCTATTTCTATTTCTATTGTCACGTATAGCATAATCTCTTGTATGGTGATTTTTGCATTTTTCTTTGTTGTTGTTTTAATTAATCAAATCAAAATTTTTTCTAAAGCTCAAACCAAAAACCTTTTTTCCATTTCCCATTTTCCCCCCTTTTCCCTTTCACCTAACTGAAAGCGCCTCTTTTTGAGAGATTATGTTAACAAAAATCCCAAACTCCTTTTATTGCCACTCGTTTTGATTATATATGGGGTAGTCCATATATTTTGCCAGCTTTGTTACCCGCCCCAGTTCGAACAAAGTAGGGCCGCTAGGGTCTTTTCCTCCTGAATGTCGCGAAGTAGGTCATTTTGCGCAGAGGGGCGAATTTACGTCTCGGACGTCGGGTCTTTTCTCTGTTGAATCCGTTTTCTTCCTTTCCCCTTTTTTAGGGTAAAATATACGTCGGATATCGGCTCGTATATCTGTTATTCTGTATGAATGTACGTAAAGTGTTACGTAGGCCCTAACGGGCGTGATGGGGTACAAATGTGGTCTGTATACGTGTAAACCAATCACCCCTGTCTCGTACTCTTATGAAATTTTCCGCACTCTCCTCCCTCAGAAATACGTCCGAGACGTCCTTAAGCCTAGGGTTCGACTGCGTAGCCTAGGTGACCCTCCTGTCTCCCTTCCCCGATAGAGCGCTCGTCTAGGTCGCTGGGGTAGTCCCACCGTACCTGAGATAGCCCTACGAAGCCGGCATACTATATGACCGGAACCTTGGTGGGTTGTGACATTCCCTTCACCCTTCCTAATCTAATCTCTCAAAAAGAATAATGCTTTACCCAATTTGAAGTTATATTTCCCTTCCCCATTCCCCTATCTTGAGCTTATTTTTTCGATCCAGATTCTACTTATATGTATTTGTTTTGTTACTGACTTTAGATATGCTATTGGCAACTGTGCACTCCCATCCTCTTAAAAACTCTTTTTCTTTCTTTTCTCCCTTTAAGCCCCGGGAAGATGTAATGTGGGCAATAGCGACTGTGCTATCTCGTTTCATTCTTTTTCTATGTTTCTCCCAAAATTTCCTAAAAGTCTCTAAAACTCCCCCTATGTAATTGTTGTAATTTTTATGCTCTGTCTAGAAAGATAGATCATGCACGTCAGCACACGCTGACAAAAACTGGTTTTTTCCAGTTTGTCTTCGTTTGATGCTGACCCAGACTTGTTGACAGTCAGTTGGGAGTTAGTTTTCACCCTGAATGGCTGCTCATCTTTTTGGGGTTCCGCCACAGTTCGAATTTCATCCACGGGCCTTAAAGTTCTTTGATTTTTCACTGTTCCATTTTTGTACTAAAACCCCTTTTTGACCTTTTCCATTTAACCCACCTAAACTCTCTAACAATTCTCCCCCTTTTTCACCTAACTTCTAACTCGCCCCGCCCTCTGTCTCTCTCCTTCTGCGGGGTTGCCCCCGTTGCTTATTTCTGCTTTCCCCCATTGGTTTACATTTACTGTTCTCGCCCCGACCACTTTTTATACTGTGCTGGCCTTTCCCCCTTTCTGTGCTATTCTCCCTGTTGTGCTTGATAATTCTCTGTCCCTTTATATTGTGCGGGTAGCCCGCTATTCTTTATTCTGTCCCACTTCCGGTAGCCCGAGTGATCGTTTCTGTATTTTGCCTTCCTATTTGTGCCCATTAAAATTGCCAGTTGTCCAATTTTAATTTATTTAATTATTATCACGGTATTTTCTGCTGGTGAAATCGCTAGGTAGATTTCTGGGAATAGCCCGGAACTTCATTATAACTGAGCCCAGAATTTTGTGTGTGTCCCCCAACTTTTGTCTGGCGTCCCCCAAAATTTATCCCTCCCCCGTGGCGAGGCAAGTCGGTGGGTTGTGAGCCGCCTGGACTAAAGATGTCCACCCGCAGTCCAAGGTCAGCGTTCATTGCGCCCAGTCCTAACTAGTGGCGTTTGAGCCTTGCGGTTTAATTCCCGGCTCGCCCATTACAGACACACCGACACCGTATGATTAATTTACAAACAAATTGACATTCGTAAATACTGATCAAATACAGAATCAAAATATTCGAGGCACAGCAAGTGACGTGAAAGATAGCTTTCTGGGCCACTGAAGTCTGTTTTGCGATTCATCATGTCGTTAGCTCCGTTTAAGCTTTAAGCTTAGATTTACAACTCTAGTTTTTGCTGAACTAACGAAAAGCTGAATTGAAAAAGTTCAGATTGCTAAAAGAAAGAATTCAGAAAACATCCCATACAACTGTCGAAAATTAAAAGTAAATTAATTGTCGGGCTCCCCTAGTCCCTGCTTGAGAAAAAATCTAACAATTTTGTAAGATTTCAGCTTTCCGTTGTTCAAAACAACGTGCATCCCAAATTTTAGCTCTATTGGTAAAGATTTTGGAATTAGAGGTTAGAATCGAGGTAAGAGGTTAGAACTAGAATTCGAGACAGGACTCTTTCGTTGTTTTAGACATATTTTTCTGAAAAAAATTCCTAAAAAATTCTGTTTCCATACCTACCCATTAAAGATCATAATCAAAATTACGAACTACCACCTGAGAAATCTATAGAAACTGACTAATATAGTAAACATCATTTGTCTTGTACAACATCACAAATATTTACAATGTCTTCAAATACATGGAACAGCTTCCAGAAGTGCTATTTTACGGCTTTGCCAAAAACATTCAAAATAGATTTGTTAGTGCAGAGGTTGACCGCAGAAACATAAAACTTAGTGTACACATTGCACAATGTGCCCATTATCATCTGTGAAAACTGATAAATTCATTGATTCCTCTAAGATTTTCTGCGTCCAGTCTTCTTTCTGAATTCCTTTTGCCATGTTTGTTCTAAGTTCAGCAGTCGCACGTCCATTTCTTGTGCAGCATTGAACGATGACTGCGATGAACTAGCCTGAACGGGGCCAAATAGGACTTGAACAACTTTTGGTCGCTTTAGTCCCTGCAAGAATTTAAAGCAAACCAATGGCGTAACTGTTGTTACAATGCACTCCATAGCAGACACCACGTAAAGAGACCCGGTGCTATGCAGATGAGCTGAAAGATTTGTCAATTCGCTGACTATTATCCAAACGCAATAGATTGTCTGACTGCTACCATTGATTATGATTACTGTCATTAATAAAGGACAAATTTCCAGAGTACGATTCACTACCAAACGATCTGCAAAACAAGGGTGATTCATGTTACATTTGGTAGTATGTAATGCAAGATTACTGTTCGTGAAGTTTTAACATTTGCAAATAGCCGCGTAATTCGAATTCCAAACCATAAGAACTGAACAATTAAATTTTGGTGTTGGTTCATAAAATTCAGTATTGGTGTTCAATAAATTTTTATTTCAATGAAGTTATGATTGGAGGTCAGTAAAACTAGGATCGGGATCAGGAGCAGGATCAGAATCGGGTGTCTGAAAGCAGGATCCACTAAATGATCGGCTTGTAACTTCAGGATACTACTTAGAATTGGATCCTGACTTCAGGATCGCGTGTCTAAAAACGAATCCATTTCAGGATCGACTTGAAACTTCAGGATCGGCTCCAGAATCGGCTTGCAACTTCACCCGATCCTGAACTCAAGATCCTCCCCTCAGAGTCGGAGCCTGAAGTTACTAGCTGATCTTGAAACTCTGGTCCTATTTTAGACAACCGATCCTGAACTCGGGATCCAATCCTATGTCGGATCCTGAAGTTACAAGACGATTCTGAAGCCGATCCTTAAGTTACAAGCCGATCCTGAAACTGATCCTGTTTTCAGATCCCTGATCCTCTCAGGATCCACTTCTAACCCGATTTTGTAGTTTCAGGCCGATCCTGATATGGATCCTGTTCTTAGTCATCCGAACTTGATCCTGATCCTGAAATATATCCTGATCCCTATCCTTGTTTTAGTCACCTCCGTTATGACCTTTCCATTAACACACTGAAAAGACACGATTGGAAAAAATAAAAATTAAAGTTTGGATATGCATGCACTGCAAGAGGATTGGCTGATGTATCTACCAAGAAAGCTCTGATACGAAGCCACTCGCCATCGGCAGCTTTGCCGCAAAAAGGCCGAATCCCAAATGTTTCAGCACTTATAAGTTGTCATTGCAATTTTAGTTTTATTTATATTGATAATGCTGATTACCTGCGAAAGTTAGAGAATCCCGACCAAGCTGATATTCTTTAAGGGTTTTCTTGGTTCTGGTCCAGGCAATGCAAACCATTATCAGAGATGCTACTTCCATTGCTGTGAAAAAAATGGCCGGACGAGTTCGAGATTGTGAATCGGGCAAAGCCAAGATTACGTCACACAGCGGAATATATTTGTGCATAGCTGACTGAACAAACAAAACTGTAGTCCGAATGGTAAAGACTATAGGCGTGAACCAAATCAAGACAACTCCAATTATGATCCCTTTACAAAGTTTTCCAGATGCCGTTGAGACAGACTTTCTCTCGCGTAGTCTTTTTGTTAATACTGTATACCAGACGGCATGGCTCATTGTAGACAAAATTTTGCCTAAAACCAAAAGTGCATAAAAAGTAAGCGTGTGACAAGCGCCCACTCTCATCTGTTAGGCCCGGGACACAATCTACACAATGAGGGCCTTCCTTCCCCCCACAATTCCTCAAATTGCACCCTATTGATCCTCCACCAATCAGACCTTAGTAAATGCTCCCCCACAAATGAGACCCTAGTGAAATCCATGGTCCACTACGGTCCAATTTTGTGGGAGATGGGCCGTTATCGTGCAGATCATGTCCACGGCCTAATAGCCAAGCGTGTGGCGCTTAGTACTCGCACACTCTTTAGTTAGTATGTACGCTTGCTAAAACATATGCCACTGCAAGATAAAAATCCTATTTTCCCTTGTCTTGGTTGTTGTGTTATGCAAGATTTTGCATTTAAGTCTCTTCATTCCTCAAAACAACTGCTGTCAACATGAGCAGGTTTGTTACTGTATTACGTTTGTCGTATTTGTTTATGAAAATTGTAAATTACATCCGTAGTTGCTGCAATTAGCTTTTTCTACCGAGAGGGCCCCTTTCGGTAGGATACTTTAGCACCGTGAAGGTAAATGGGAACAAGAGGCGAGGCACATGATGTAGTTGTTCAAGAGTAGTCCTGAAGCAGTTGAAACCTAGTCAGCATTAATTGGTTACTTTCTTTCTATTGCTGTCCTAGGGTGAAATCCAGCTATACTACACAACACAAAGACAAAGCTACTAATGAAATCGTATGATTAAATAGACATTTTGTGTTTTTTGACCGTTTCCTGATTCATTTAAAAGCAGCTAACTTACCCAAGATTCCAAAGCTGTATGGCCTTTCCACATAATAGCAGGTAAACGCATTCATTGCCCATACTTCATTAAATATGCACAGAACCAGAAAATAATAAAGCGACTTCATTAAAATCGATAGCAGTAGAAGAGTTCCAAAAATAACATAATTTGTGAGCAAAAACTTTGAATTAACTTCTATTAGCTGACAACTTCGAAGTGAAACGCCCAGATTTGCGTTCAGAATTAAGCCAAGTATGCTGATGATTAAGCATCCACCACTTCCAACCCAAAACGCTGCGGATTTTGCCAGTTTATCCGTAGCTGTTGTAATTGAGCTCAAGTTATCGCTTATGTTTGCTTCTGTGTTCATAGTGTTGAGATACAGCCAGTCAGACAGATAAAACGAAACAATTTAATATAAGTGCAGGAGTGTAAGATATCAAATGCATAATCCAATTTCAACCTGTTCTCTAGCAATTGCCCTTTTAAAGAGATAAGTTCTGATGTTGCTTCTGAGTTTAATGAGATGACCTGTAAAAATCTTGATCAGGCTAATTAACGCCTACATGAGAATATTTCGATGCTCCGTGTTTCATTTCTCATACTGTCAGAGTAGAACACAAACACAATCGGCCTAGACAAAGTTCTCCCTTCTAAGTCATCCATCTCTCATTAGCTTTGTTCATGAAACTAAACGAACTCAATAAAACACCTACGAAACTGGCGTAACTTCAATATCTACTGTATTTCCTTTGTCTCATTGACGTAGGACGTACCAGAGTATAATGAGATATTTCGAGCTATCTAGAAGAGATCTAGAAGAGAGCTATCTATAAAAGAACGTGTGAAATCGGAATAGTTCGAGATTAGTTAGCATGCATCGAAAACTCGCTCATCTTGTGGTCAGCATCCGATTGATACCCATATTGTGGACATTGGATGTTATTCACACAAATTTTTTCAGTCTTAATTTCTGAGGAGGAGGACCCTCCCCAGTACACACCGGTATATGCCACTAAAGTCTGACCAAAAAATGTAGAAAGCGAAATTGTTTGCTTTATATCTTGTAAACGCTTCAAGATAACTGCCATAAATTATATATTTTCTGAACCGGAATGATGAGATCTTTCTTTTCGTGAAAAAAGTTTTTTTAAATTTCCCGTGCGATTTCAAAGGGTGCCGCTTTTATATGTCCAGAAGGATTGGTAAATGCTACAACCACGATTTTTTCAGGAAAATTTTCCCCTTGTTCGAATGTCCTACACACCAAATTTCAGCTTCTTTGGTTGAAAATTGCGTGAGTTATTCCATTTTTTAGATTTTAAAAATCCTTTGATCTTTGCCGCTTTTTCGACTTTGACTGGCTGTTACTCGCCACTCGCTCAACGAAAAAAATTTTTTGATTGGATTTTCAGGACCGCCTGGGTGTCCGCTTTCATCTGATATACGTGGTATTTCAAAATTTGAAAGTCGATTTTTTCGAAAAATACCACTTTTTGACCCAAAATTTCAGCAAAGCGAATCCACCAAAAGTGAATAAAAATAACATAATCATAAAGTTCATTATGAGCTGAATCCAGCGATATAAAGTTTTCGTGGCTACGACTTATATTGCGCCAGCAATGAATTTTTAAACATTTCCCTTATTTCAAGCTGGTTTTTGGCTTCCTTTGATGTTGCCGCCTAGATTTACCTGAACCTGCGTAAACTAGCAAAAACCAGCTGAAATAAGGGAAATGTTTAAAAATTCATTGCTGGCGCAATATAAGTCGTAGCCACGAAAACTTTATATCGTTGGATTCAGCTCATAATGAACTTTATGATTATGTTATTTTTATTCACTTTTGGTGGATTCGCTTTGCTGAAATTTTGGGTCAAAAAGTGGTATTTTTCGAAAAAATCGACTTTCAAATTTTGAAATACCACGTATATCAGATGAAAGCGGACACCCAGGCGGTCCTGAAAATCCAATCAAAAATTTTTTTTCGTTGAGCGAGTGGCGAGTAACAACCAGTCAAAGTCGAAAAAGCGGCAAAGATCAAAGGATTTTGAAAATCTAAAAAATGGAATAACTCACGCAATTTTCAACCAAAAAAGCTGAAATTTGGTGTGTAGGACTTCCGGACAAGGGGAAAATTTTCCTGAAAAAATCGTGGTTGTAGCATTTACCAATCCTTCTGGACATATAAAAGCGGCACCCTTTGAAATCGCACGGGAAATTTAAAAAAACTTTTTTCACGAAAAGAAAGATCTCATCATTCCGGTTCAGAAAATATATAATTTATGGCAGTTATCTTGAAGCGTTTACGAGATATAAAGCAAACAATTTCGCTTTCTACATTTTTTGGTCAGACTTTAGTTTGATGGCTGAGATACAAATATACACATTATCAACATATCATGAAGTAAAGTGTCAGATAGAAAAGTTCCCCAACCTAGTACACCTCCTTTTTACTGATGGAGTTCTGGGGGTTCTAACTTTTTTCATATGGGTCGCAACTCACAAGCATGTAGGACGGATTGTCTACGTTCAGCGGCATATAATCATTGAGCAGAATTGGATCGTACTGCACAGTAGAAGGTATGTTTGTTAGAGGACATCAGCGCTGTTGACGTAGCCTTAGCACACACACACTCCTTGAGTCAGACCGGAAACCTTTTGAGTCATGATCCTTGGGTGGAGTACTTCTTGATCTATTCTTTCTTTTCTTTGATCCGCTCTGGATTATTTCCTAAATCCAATTTTAAAGTGGTATGTGGAAGGGTAGCGCTGCACACCAATTTTTTAGTCATGGAACGATATTCTGCAAAACGTTTGCAAATTTATTCGTCTTCGTGATTCACTCATCAAATACAATCCAAATTCCTTCTATTGCAAAAAATTTTAAAAAATATAAATTAAAAATTGACCTGAATTTTACTCAATCGTAAAAGACTTTTAATGGCTAGTCTGCTTCCCGTCCGCTCACCGAAGCTAAGGGGTGGGGGTCCAAATTTTGGTCATTTTTTCGATTTTCTCCGATCTCGCTGATTTTACGTATTTTATGGTCCAAACCAGAGTTGGAAGGTGGACGCGGGTACCCGCGGGTACCCGCGGGTCCAGTGGACATGGACAGAAGGTTTGTCCACGTGGACAAACGTGGACAAATGTGGACACAATTTTCGTAACCCGTTTTTTTATAAAAAGCGTTAAAATTCAACCTAGCTATATATATATAATCGTTTTTATGTTGGCTATTTTTAGTTTTCCATTGTTATATTTTATTGTACTGGTATCATTTTATGTGACTTTTTAGCTTTGCTGACCCCATTTCTTTATAAATCGCTTTAATACTATAGCCTACTCCCTGCAGGCGTTGATGTGATACTATATTTTGATGTTTGCTGAGAAAAGGAACCATAATGAACATATTTTTTATAATAATTACAATGCTTAAGGTGCTGGTTCGGGTTCGCGTGTTTTTTAGGCTTTAAAAGCGCAATTGTCCTTGAAATTTATTCAAATTTACTTTAGCCTATAGCCTATAAAACGTTTTAGAAAAGTTTAACTTCGTTTAGCTTCGTTTAGCCTATAAAACATTTTAGAAAAGTCGCGGCGTGAACATTTGCGTTTTAGAGAAATTAGATGAATCCACCATAACTTCCACTGCGGCCACCCTACCGGCCAAACTTATAGTCAATTCTCTCACCAAGGCCTACAACTTTGCTCTTGAGTGTACTTTTTGATTTCTTACAATTTAAGAGATAACAGCAAAAATTGTTTTTCGAGTTCCTAAAACTGGCTATTCTTCGAAAAATCAAATATTGTAAGATTTCGACAGCTTCAACAGCGCTGGTCCGTCGATCAAATATTGTCCATATTTGTAGTCCTAAAGGACACGTATGTTCAATGGTTAATGGAGAGCTCTCTGCCTCTACAGCACAGCAACGAAAATGTGAAATTTTGAAAATCGAAACCAGATAGGTGGTTTTGAACACAGATTTCTCTCAACTAATACAAACAATTAAAAACGGCTTTTGCACACGCATTTCTGAGACAATTAATTACCCATGGTATTTTTTGTGTAAAATACTGTGTATTTACAGAGTCGCGACTAAGTTTACACAGTCAAATTTAAATTTACATAACAGAATACACAGCCAAATTGTCGAAAAGTTTTGCAAAAAGTGCTCAGAAAAAATAGGTATCAAGCTTTCGATTTTTCAAAAAGCTCTAGCTTTTAGCTGGGGGCTACCGCCCCCAGACCCCCGCTTTGTTTACATTGTTTTGCCATTTAATGGCATGCAGCATTTGGCTTCTAATGTACATTTTTATCTCTACCAATTTTGCATGTATATATCTTCTTACTTTGGAAAAGTACAGGTTTTCTGACCTGATTTTTAAGAATTTTTGAAAATTCTCAACTTCTGGAAAACCCCGCACCCCAGATCTCCCGCCATTGGACATTATTGAAAGATTTTGATGTTCAATATTGACGTTCAGTAGTTTGGATGAAATATCATTGTGTGCGAAGCGAAAAGCAATACATGTTGTTTCTTTCTCCGGAACAGACGAAAACAATGCACTACATATGGTATTAAATGCTATGAAAACCCATGATAACGTGTTTATACTGCAAAAAACTAATTTTCCAGAAGAAACACCAACTTAAAAGCACACTAAAAAGCAAAAGTGTAGTTTTAAAAAATCCTGGCATTAGAGAATAAAACTAGGATTATATTATAAAAGAAACTGTTTTGAAACGTGGGCATTGGTGGACAAAATTCAGAATCGTGGACATGCGGGTATGTGCGGGCGGACGTGGACAGGACCTGCGTGGACAAACGTGGACGTGGACACTGAAAATCTTGTCCACTTCCAACTCTGGTCCAAACCCGTATATTTAAACGAGTTTTTACTATTAAAGTTGTAAGTCGTACGGTTGTTGCGTAATTTCACCTCAGAGTTGAGGTCTCATGTGTTAAATATAGGAAACTTAAAAAGTTTCACTTTTTTAGAGTAGTGTCAAAAAATCACGAAACTGGGCAAAGCTAACCAGCCGTTTCTGGTATCATTGGAAAGGCCTGGATGAGTCTGTGGTTTGTTGGAATTAGAATTTTGATTTAGGCTTCTAAAATTTTTTAATTAATTTTTGAAAATTTAAAATTTGAAGCCATTTTAAAAGCGGGTCAAATTTTAAATATTAAAAACTGATTAAAGATTTTAAAGACCTAAATCAAAATTCTAATTCCAACAAATCACAGTCCTTTGTCCAGGCCGTTCTAATGATACCAGAAACGGTTGGTTTGTAATGCCCAGTTTCGAGATTTTTTGACACTACCCCAAAAATGAAACTTTTTAAATTTCCTATGTTTAACAAATAAGACCTCAACTTTGACGTGAAATTACGCAACAACCGTACGACTTACAACTTTAATTTTAAAAACTCATTAAAATATACGGCCTGGACGATAAAATATGTAAAAATCAGCGAGATCGGAGAAAGTCGAAAAAATGACCACAATTTGGACCCCCCCCCCCTTAAGGTGGTGGTATCTTTTGTGCAGTGCTTTTGTGCTGATTTTTTTGAAACGCTATAACTTTCGCAATTTTGGGAGTTGCAAAGAGCTTTATACATCGTTTTAAAGCTTATTATATGTACATTCACATGAGCGTACAGAACTGGCAAAATTAGCAAACAAATAGCAGAAATGTTGTGACAAGCTGACATCTAACAGGATGAATATAGACCAAAAGTTTTTGAACATCGATTTCTCAAAACTGAAGGATCGGCCAAAAGTTCTTTTTGTGCCACGATATGAAGGACATATGGGCCGAGGGACGTTTTTTGGATTTCGCTCAGCAGGTCTTAACGGTCGAGAAAACCGGCCAAGTGCACAGTAACACGAAATTTCGCAACTTCGCATTGAGTTTTCTTGCTACTCAATATGTTTTAGCCCAAACCAAGAAAAACGTCCCTCCGCAGAAGTACAAATTTCGAGTCTGCCGAAAATCTCCGGAATCCGTCGAGTAGTTTTTGAGAAATCGATGTTCGAAACAAAATAATCGCAGTTTTGCCAAAATGGTTTTTCGGCCAAATCTCTAGCTGAAAGCAATAAAGTCCGGCTAATAGGCATTCATAAAATGTGCATTTGGACGATGTATCGATTCAGTATAACTAAGCCAATTTTGGCCTTAACATGTGGCAGTAATTTTGAAAAAAACTGATTTCCTCGAAAATGGCCATTTTTTGACCCGAAAAACAGTTTTTTGCCTATACTGACTTAACCACTGGAGATAGCTCAAAGGTTGTAAGTTCATTTTCGAGTCCTCTTTCCAGCCATACCAACCAATCCCGTGTCTTGTCTACCTACTGGGAGCTTAAGGCCAAAAACCAAAACTTTCTGATCTTTTGGCCTAAGAATACGGGACTGGTCCTAAAATGTTAAAGAGCACGGAAATAGGTTGTTTCGTAAGTTTTAGCCTTTTGCTTAAAGGATTAAAGCAGTAGGAGTCAAAAATACCCGAAAGGAAACCAGTACCTTAAGTAGCTTCTAGTACAAGTAAAAAACCAATTATCTAGCGTCAAGTACACTACAATTTTAGGCAAAACTGCTAACAAATAGATGTAAATAGAGAGTCTTATAAAAACTAATCGAAAATTCTACTTAAGTTTTGAATTCTTAAGATTCCAGGTACTCTGCATTCTTTTCCACTCATAAAAATGGGCAGGTGTTAAATAAAAAAATTGAGAAAAAATTTAGCTTACATTTTTTAATTTTTAGAATGCCACTGTTTATCCTACATCAAATATTGCATTCGACAAACGTTTTAATGACTGAGTTTTTTATGCTAACTCCAGCCCATCTTGGATGAGCGAACGGGATGCAGTGTAACTGGAATCTTATATGTGTGCAAAATTTAAAAATTAAGTCGAAATTTTGATAATTTTTTGTAAGAATCTTCTAGCACTTTTGCGTAAATTATTATGTAGTAAAAAACTATGGGAAAACTGCCCGCCACCAGTCAGGAGAACCCAAAACTTCAGTAAAATTAGGCAGTTTTCTGTATATAATACTGCTTTGATAACAATTCTGGCGCAGTCGAACAGTTCTAATACACTATTCCGGCGAGCCTGTACAATTTTGCATCGACTTCGACTATGACTTTGACAAAACTCCTTAAAATTTTGCAAATTCTAGGCACCTCATGACCTCAAGGCGGATTGGGGAATCCAACAAAGAGTGGTGATGCCGATGCGGAGGGGGCAAAGGTGGTGCCCAACTCCATCCTTCAGTAGAAAGAGCTCATTGTTTATATAAAATGGAACCGTCCAAAGGGAATAAACATGGCTTTAAATTAGAAGTCACATCGCCAGTGATGGATCAGTTAGCCCTCTAAACTCATTTTGAAACTTTGCTATTTCCAGAAATACACTTTTCACTTCTTATGGAACTATCTATGGTGAAACCTATTTTATTTAACTGTATTTCATAATAAGTCAAAATTAGTCTAAAAACAGTTTTTGTGATCCTAATTCTAATAGTTATGAGGATAGTTGAGTTCGATGATCTTGGAATTCCGAGATTTTCCGAGAAATAAGATTAAGCTAATTCATTTGGCATTCCTTATTGTGAGGATATCGCTTAGTTCATTGCATTATTTAGCACAGTTAATGACCACGTAACACAGGACGAAATCTCCTACATTATTGTAAATGGTCGACAACTGATTGAGCTTAGCAGCGACAGAACCGACAGATGATGCATTCAACTCAATTTTTCAAGAGTTTCAGCAGATCAAAAATTAGATTGCACAAACTTAATAATAGCAACGATTCCTATGCTTTTAATTACAAAAACTATAAAATTTCAGTTAGCATAATAATACATCTCTTTTTATCCTTGAAATAGTCCTTTTAGCTTTTCCAAAAGGCCACCAGCTTGCTTATTTCCAGAAAGCAATGCAACTCCCAAACTTTGACCTTGAACACAATTTTCAATCAACCCATCAATCAATTCTTCAGGTTCTCGATTCAGACCAGCTTCCTTGAGGCAAGCCTTTGTTTCTTCCTTCTTTTTCTGAAATTCTTGGCACTTTTTCTTAATTTCAGACTTCCGAGCTGCTTCGCTCTTTTTGCAGGGATTTTGTGCTGACTTTGCACAATTTCCATAAGGTCCCAGTTGTTTTTCCATGGGTCCGTTTCCATCAAAGCCCTTAACGACACAATCTTTAATGGCCTTTATGGGTCCAAATCTGGCCAACAAGCCAGCCGGTCCTTGCCCAGAGGCCTCGTTTACACAACTCTTAATTTCCTCCTTAGCGTCTTCTTGAAATTCCTGTAGACATGAGCAAGCATCCTTCCGCAGTTCCTCAGCTTGTTTCTCGCAAATTGGCAAAACTCTGAAAACGCAACCAGCAGATCAACTGACTTAAATCTGTGATGATATGTACTTTTAAACTTATAGGCATGATCGTCACTGACGTGGTCAGCTACTCTATTACCCGACCGATCTGACCCGGTTAACCCGGCCGTATGCTAATGTGTGGTTACCAATGATTAGACAGCGCTAATGAATGCAATCGCCTAGGAATTTGGTGAAGCATTGAACTTCCATAAACTCTCCAAGTTGACCTGAAAGAATCACCTCAGATTATATATGGTTTAGCCTTACGGCCTAACGGGTACTTAAATCTCTGCTCACCCAGCTTCTTTCTTGCATTCGTCGACGGCTGCGCAAAACTTGTTTGAGAGATCAGTGAAGTAGTCTGTGCATTTGTCCACGGATTGAGTGAATGCGAACTGTTCCTTCAGCTGTCCTTTCTTTCCTTCGACACAGTTGCCCACTGAAGTCTTTCCACACTCGCCGAGAGCACTACACAGAGCGTTCACCTGAGCTTTGCCTTTTCTAAATACAATGGTAGATAAGTTAAAATTAATACAATTGTAAATAATATAGCTGTGTATATTGTATTTCTATGATTTTTGACTACAGCGATCATGTGCTCTGGGAACGGGTTCATAAAAGTATTTTTAATTCCACTCCTAAAATGCCTCAGGTGGTTCAGCTAAAGTGAACATTTTCCAGTAAAACAGCTGCATGCTTATTCCCTCAACTAAAATTTTTAATAAATTGGGCCTGCAAAAGATTTACAACAAAATGAAAATCTACAAAGTGTTTGATATCCAGTTTATTTTATTTACCGCTTAGCCAATCGCACACCATACAAACACAATGCATCTACTGACATGACTTGTCAGTAAACAAACACCTTTTCATGTCTTGCACCTTTCATTTTCATGATAACAACACTTGAAAGGAGGATAGCGCATGGAGGAACCCGGATCGATTCGAATAGTAGAAAAAATCAAACAAAAAATTACCCTCTTTTTTCCTCAATATGTTCGCGTTCACTTTCATCAATGCCATCTTCGTCCGAAGCTTCGTGACCTTTCTTCTTCATACACTGTTTAAATTCTTCCTTGTACTTGTCACCGATTCCCTTGGCGCATTCCTTAAACTCCTTCCCGTAGTCTCCGCCACCGAAGCCAGAACCACCGCTTTCAGCATTCCAATTGGGCGGCGAGCAGCTAGCACTTCAAAACGTTAATTAAACATTTAACATTAAAACCGATAGTGTTCAGTAATTAGCAGGAACTTAGTTACTGATTAAAGTAGAAAATAACTCAAATTGCCTCCTTTTGTTACATAGAACTAAATCGATTCCATTGGCCCAGTTTAGACAAGACATTAATGGCAGAAAGAAACCGATAGCTTCTAATAAATGGTTTTAAAATATTTTTAAAGACAAATATGTTAATAATTTTAAAATTTGGCATTTTAAACTGAATGTTATAGATTACCTTAATTTTGTTAAATTTGATTCCAAACATTTTAACAAGTTGAAATCCATAAATCCTGAGGGATCAAACCAATTGGTTTTAACTTTGATTATACCAACCACTTACTATAACGGCGGCCATAAAATAAAACGAGACACATACTCAGTAAAACATCTGTCAATATCCTTCCGAAGTTGGTCAACTTTTTCTTTGGCTTCTTCTCGCTTCTTTTCGAGAATTTCTTTACCCTTTCGCTTCAGGCATGCCTTAAAATCATTCAGCTGATCCCTACACACCAGATCAACAGCGATTCCAAGCTGAAACAACCATTACATATATGACCTTTTTGAGTTTCAATTAGAAACGGTTCCTTATTTGTAACAAGGGAGATCTCAAAGAGTGCTTTGAAAAATATGAAGACGGTGGTGGGTGGTGTAACTTCGCACACCTTTCATTTAAATAATGACTTAATGCCAGCTAATCGGGATCAAGCCCGGGTCCTGCATCAAGCCGGCTGCTAGTGACGACTACACATCGAAACCACAGTCCGGTTACACACATTGGATGCTCGGTTCTTACCCAGCTGCGAAACCAAGACAAGCTTTCCATTGAAGGGGGCTGCTAACCCGAGGGTTTCTAACGCGATCAGCAGCAAACCCCCAATGACAGTTTCTAGAAACTTAGCCAAAAACGTTAACTAATAAAAGGATTATAAAATAGAAATAATAAATCTTTTAGTAAATACCTAACATTATTTCTGGTTACAATGAGATCAAGTCTTAGAACACTTCTCGCTGTCATTATCTCGCATATCATACCGAGACCTGCCTAATTTTCACACAGACAAAAACCATGCTTTCTCATAGCTTGTTATAGAATTACAACACACAGACCATAACGAATCTGTGCAATTGGACTGTTGCTTCCCTCCGGTCAGACTTTAACTGTATACAAAACTTTTAACGGCGACTATGGTCCCACTAGTTGCAAGATTGCACCAAACCAATTGAATTCAGGTATCGCCCTGTCATATTTTAGTGTAGGATTGCATTGCGAAAGGTCAAAGCACAGCACATTATGTGGCCTAGTTATATACACATTTGCAAGAATTTTTAATAATTTCTGACCTAGCCGACTTCCAGTCGACCTGATCATCGAAAATCCAGGTACCGGATCCACAACCCAAAAATACATACCTGTATTAGTGACGCAATTGCAAGAATGACAATTTTCATGTGCATTTTGTCCTAGATAAGTTTGACACTGCGAAGGCTGGACGTTCTATTTCAAGTGAACATAAAAGAATTTTTAACGACTATATATAAAGAAGTTTAGAGACAGCCTTTTACAACTTTGTCACAAATTTCTGCCTCCGCATGCTCTGTCAAAATTGTAGTTCGTTGAAAAAACCTGTCATAAGTGAAAACTTACCTACGTGTTTTTAAGGTTATAAACTTCAAATTTGTAACTAATGGTTTAGCAAAAAGGTCCATAACAGACATAATACAAACTGACAGCAATGTTTAAAAGGACTACAGTTTAGGAGATAATTTGAACAGAAATGATGTCTGTCAGTAGGATTACTATGATAACATGTTTCAAACACAAAAACAGGTAACAAGAACTGTGCTCTTCGAGTTGTTCTTCCGAAGATTATTGTGGGAGAAAATGACAGCAACCTTTCCCATAAAAGAGCATCCTATTGCAGAGCCGTAGCTGTTTTATTTAAACACACAGCTTTAAACATTTTAACAGATCACAATTTCACCGTATACTAATACTAATACATAATTACTTTATAAAAAGATAAATATTCAAGACTTCATACATCAGCTAGAAAACACCATCCACTTCAATAATCATCTGGAGACTTGAGAATTGCATTACGAATGGCCCGGCCCGCGGGCCGGGTCAGGCGGGCAGACAACCAAACTGTTGTAAAGAGTTAAAGTTATTTAAAAATGCTAAGAAATATCTATCCATGTTATACCATACCATTAGTAACCAAGTTATATCTATAAGCTGTAAGCTGTGATCAGTTAAGCTAAGACCACAATATTTTGGCGACGACATGGCAGTTTTTCGCCCACCTCAGTCATTTTTGAAACATCCGGGGGAACCGCATATCCCCTGGATACAGTGGATCCAGTTATTCCAGAACTTGCCCGTGGGGCTGTGGACTATCCGGACTCGAGGAAAATTCTATACTCCTCCATTACATTGGCACCGAAGCCGAACGCATCTACAGAACTCTGCCCCCCGAACCCAACGGAGACCCTGACCTCCGCAACGGTGAACTGACTTATCTTCAGGTGGAACAGGTATTGAACAGACATTTTGCGCCAAGCCATTTTCCAAAGCCATAAGCCATTACTGCCCGAAAAGGTCAATTCCTTTCTTAGTGAACTTCGCTCGCTCTTGCCTCCTTGTGAGTTTGGAATCTCACAATAGGACATGTTGCGAGATCAGACAGTCGAGGGCGTGGCTAACGCGAAGGTTAAAGAAAGTTTACTGATGGAAACTAACTTGACTGTCGAACATTGTGTACAATTAGCACCCTAATTGAAATGGCCCTGGCGGAAGCTAAAGAATGGAATACAACCACTACAGCGGCCACCAGCAAAGTGTTCCAACCGATGCAATATCAAAACAGCAGCCTTTCAAGAAAAGCAACAAGCCATCGTATCCGTCCTTCTGTTTGAGATGTGGAAAGGATCACAAATCTTCGAAATACGACTGCCCCGTGAAAGCTGGTACCTGTAACTACTGCCACAGGAAAGGTTACTACGAAAGAGTATGCAAACAGAAGAAAACACAAAGCCTTCCCCGAGCGCAACAAATTCGTCAAGTTGATACAACCGAAACGTCCAACTCTG
Organism: Trissonchulus latispiculum; assembly: GCA_030248195.1. NCBI lineage: Eukaryota > Metazoa > Nematoda > Enoplea > Enoplida > Ironidae > Trissonchulus > Trissonchulus latispiculum. Next base: position 50,153 of record JASAND010016984.1, read on the forward strand.
AAGGTGACGAAACCGTTCAAGTCCTAAGTGTTCAAAACGGCAACCTCTCCAAAGCATAAAGTTGCCGCCTTGCTTTAGTTAGTTAGTTATTAGTGTATTTAAACCAGACAAGATATACACAAAATTACTGACCAAACAGAATGTCATAAATTCCGGTTTAAGCTCATTCCACTGAAATACCCGTGGCTCAGTTGGTTAGAGCGTTAAGCAGGAGACGGTGGGTTCGAATCCCACCGGATGCCCGATTTTCTCGGGCGCCTGGTGGTGTGCAAGTTTCTTTCTTCTTTAATTAGATACATCACTGGTTATGAAGGATCGGGTAGGGACAAGAGTCGACTGCAAGTACAGACCTTTTGTAACAAACTGAAAAGTAATATTTGCAATATGGTTGCGAAACACATTAAGCGTGTCAGCCATAACAACGTCATCAGGGGGACTATTCCAGAATTTAACGATCCCTTAACTGAAATTGTGCTTTCTTACATCTAATCGAACAGGATTCGCCGCAAGCTTTAAAAAACTGCTTCTTGCAGGGACATCAGTAAAAGTGAAGATATCATTAAAATCAAGATTAATTAAAATTAAATTAAAATTAAGTTCTTTTCAATTGACTGCGTAGCAGAGAAAGCTGTGTAACATCAAAGTCGACTTATTAGTCCAAAATGTGGAATGACACTTTGCTAGCCTACTTATCGGACTAACAATTGTACGATGGTTTGTAGATAACTTGCCTTGTCTTAGCAATTGCAAGACCATTAGAAAAATTGACTGCGTAGCTGGTTTATAAGTTGTAGTAAACATCATTTTGGCAGACTTAACCTTTTGTATAAAAGACTGTTTGTTAAACTAACTGTTTGTAGTCGCTAGCTTTTACTCCCATCAACAAATAACTGTTTTTTTCAGTTTTTATGAGATCAATTCGAATAGTCTGCTGCGGATTGGAAACAAAAATTAGTTGTGTCAAAGCGGTAGCATGCATTAAAGTTCAATAATCACCCCTATTATATCCACCTGAACCGACATGCGCTATACCAAAGCCTATGCATATGCCGCGTCGAAAAGCACGAATTTAACGTTAATTAATTAACACCGTTAATTAATTGTCGTTAATTTCGACAACGAAAACGCAAATTTGCCTTTAGGACAACATTAACACCAATGGTCCTTTCTTTTAAGGCTGACTTAACTGTTAACGTAGAAAACTGTGTGTAAACATGCATCTTCAAAAGCGTTTACGCATTGAATACGTGTGTATGTAGTTGACAGGGAAATGTTTAGTTGATTTATATGTTACGGGCAGATGAATAAATTGGACACTTCTGAAAGTGTCCAGACAGATAGATAAATTATGCATGTGCATAAATTCTTACAATTATCGCATTCTGTCCAGACAGATGAGTAAATTATCTATGTGTCCAGAACATGGTTGGACAGATGCGTAAATTTTTAAACTAAGAACTATTAATGGAGAATATTTGTGCTTATAGCTGTTATTTAACTTCAGTATTATTCTTTACTTTATTTTAAATACGTAGTCTATTCATTGTTCTAAAGCTTGCTATTATATTTTATTAGCTTATGTTTAAAGTAATTTTCTGCGTGATTAAATTTCAAAATGTTTTATTTGATTTTGTTAATTTTATGTACTATAACATTTTAATTTAATAATTATTTTATGTACTTATTTGTATGTAATTACTATTAAAAAGAGATTAGGCAATACGTATATAAATAAATAATTATACGTTAGCATAAAACGTAAATATGTAAATTTAATTCTTGTTAGTTTCACCGTTGGTTTCCATTTTAAATTACGTTAAAATAACGGCACCAAAATTTCACAAATAAGTACATAAAATATATAATTAAAATTATTTAACAAATAAATAAATTATCAATAGCGATCAATAATTGGAACGATATATAATAAATGCTATATAAAATTAATTAAATCAAGTAACAGATTTAAAATTTACTAAAATATAAGCTAATAAAATGTAGTAACAAGCTTTAGAACAATGTATAAACTATAAAAAAATAAAGTGACGAACAATACGGAAGTTAAACAACAGATATAAACACAAATATTCTGCACTGTTAGTTCTTAGTTTAAAAATTTACGCATCTGTCCAACCTTGTTCTGGACACACAGATAATTTACTCGTCTGTCCGGACAGAATGCGATAATTGTAAGAATTTATCTATCTGTCTGCGCACATGCATAATTTATCTATCTGTCTGGACACTTTCAGAAGTGTCAGTTTTTCCATCTGCCCGTAACATATATATTCCTCACAAGCTAGTGGTCTTACACGCTATGATTAGGCCTTAAGAAGACCCATAACAATTTAATGTTCTGCCTAACGGAGTTAATTCTACCAAGAGTACATAATGATAAGTGTATAACAAGCGTCACACTCTCTGCAGTGAAGAGCAAAACTATGCTATGCGCGCTATCGGCTGACCCCCCCCCACGAATTGACCCCCTCTCGCACCGCCCCTATATGGGTACATAGTCCCAAACGGGGGTCGCTCACTCGCTTAGCAAGTCTTAAACATACACGCTTAAACCCCTTCCTCAAATTGGGCCCCTGTTAATTTCAGCGTGTAATTATGCAAAGCAGTGAGCGACTCCCGTTTGGACCACGTACCCATATAGGGGCGGTCTGAGAGGGGGTCAGTAGTAATAGGGACTTCAATTAGGACCTGTTTTGGAGTCAGTTTGATCCCAACTTTTGGGAGTAATTTTGATCCTAACATTTGGGAGCTATTTTGATCCCTATTTTTAGGAGTCATTTTCTCCAAGTGATTAAGCTGATGTTTGCGTCATGTGATGAATACATTTTTTAGAGTCATTTTGATCCAGGTGATCTAGCTGATGACTAATCAACGGTGATGAATAAAGTTGATGGGAGCTATTTTGATCCCAACTTTTGGGAGCCATTTTGATCCCAACTTTTGGGAGCTGTTTTGATCCCAACTTTTGGGAGACGTTTTGATCCATACTTTTGGAAGTTATGTTGACTCCTAATTTTTGAGTGGCCATTTGGATCCCGTGATAATCAGAATATTATGTTATGAGTGAAATCTCTTGTTTTGGCTCAGATAATGAAAATTCTTCCAAGAAAATGTCTAGTCATCTACCAATACGTTCGTAACATGTTCAAACTGGACGATCAGCACTGAATCTCCTATGTTCATTTAATGTTGACAACAATAACTTTGGGAGGTGTTAACGTTTATGAAACCTATACTGTTTATGCAGCAAAGTTGATTGATCTATTAATTTGTTGGCCTGAAGTGAAGTTGTGAAATATTACCTGAAGTTGTGAAATATACCAGAGATCCAGTCAAGATGTCGACAGAAGGTGCAAGTGGTAAGTCCCTTTAAATGCAAAAGTGCTTTGAATGTATATTGGCAGTATTGAATGTAATGTATTTGGATAAAATGATGGAAATTCTGCGACTACCAATTTTTATTTCAGAAACTCAGCAGCCTGTGTGTCCTCTGTGCCCGCAACGATTCACATTGCTACATAACCTGCAGAGACACCTACGGAAGCAACATCGTACGGATTATCGTACCTTATTCCCTAGACCAAATAATCACACTTGTTCCATGTGCTCTCAGACATTCATGAAGTTGAAGAACCTAAACCGACACAAGAAAGAACAGCATGGCAATTCAGGATCCTACAAATGCGATCAATGTATATCCCGTTTCCTCAGAAAAACCCATTTCCTCAGAAAGTCCCACCTAATCCGTCACATCGACCGAAAGCACGGCGTACCAACAACTCAACAGCCACCGTCGAGGGAAACTTCAACTCCGACGCCAGCTACCACTGAATCACTTCCAGTTGGCCCACCCAGTCAGGATGATATCTACTAAACAAGACACACGACAACCTTCCAAGTTACCACTTACCTTATCTGTGCTATTGTGTGAATGACAGTTATTGTGGAATTGTATGTAAATAATACATGTAAATAAAGCGTGAAGGAGTTAGTTCTTCGTGAAGCAATAGGCAAAGGTTAGGTTAGGCCAGGCTAGAACATTAGTAATAAGGAAATGCAACAGATTTTAATTTTAGGAAGCAACAAACAACAAATAAATTAGTTTACTTTTACCATTACGCCATGAAGTTAGCAGTACATTTGTTTGAAAAAAGCTGACATTTTAAAATGGCGATATTACAAAATGCTGCTTTTAAAAATTTGATTTTACATAAAGTTAACATGACACCAAATGTACACTGATTTTTACAAAACACAGATTTTACAAAACACTGATGCGCTCTGCATACGAAATGTACACTCTTTATGAAACCTGATAAAGGTATATAGCAAAAATAGTTGATTAGGAAGCAAGTGATGTCTTGAGGTTACTGGTATTAAGTTCCCAACTATCCAACCTAACTATCCGACTGCTATGGAGAACCTTAATTTGGAACTGTTTTGTGAGAAATTGGAACCTATGCCTGTGGCC